>JADGIZ010000375.1:0-14843 GCA_027604665.1 Polyrhizophydium stewartii | reverse complement strand
GCTGCCCGCCGACGGCGGCGCCGCCCGCAGGCGCAACCCGCACCCCCGGTCGCAGCGCCCCGTCCCACGAGTCGTACGGCGCGCACGGCCCAGGCTCCCCGCTTGCGCACGGCGGAGGCCCCAGCGGCCCTGCCGACGGCTCCGCCGGCAACCCGCTCACCGCCGCGCTGTCGCCCGGGCACGGCGGAGATTCGCACGCGGATGCCGATGCGATCCAAGAAACGCACGATCAGCTCCCACACGGCCAGCAGCCTCCGCCGCACCAGCAGCCCAGCGACGAGAGAGGCCCCAGCCACAGGGTCACGCACGCCCCAGACTCCAGCGGCGTCGGCTGGTGGACGTGGACGTCCCAGAAAGCGACGTGGTGCTGCTTCCCGTTCATCCTCGACGCCTTCAGGATCCACGGCCCCGTGGCGCAGCAGGCATGGCGCGAGAAGGTCCGCCCCCGCCCGCGCTCCGCCGCTCCATATGTTCCGCCCCAGAGCTGACACGGTGCTGGCTCTGCCCCTTCCGCTGCTCTCACATGCGACATGCGGACTCAGGTCACGCTTTGCATGATCATTGCTGTAATCATGACATTCGTCGGCTTCTTCACTCTGGGACTCAAGCCCGTCCTGTGCCCCGACAGCGACCTCAACATCAGCAACTGGGCTCTCAACCAGACAGATCACATCTCCCTGGGCTCTCACTACGACCAGGTTGTTGTCCAGGGCACCCTGTTCAGCTACAAGGACATGGCGGCGATGCTCAAGACCCGCGGTATCAACTTGACCTTGGACTTCAACGGCCGCGACCTGAGCCGCCTGTTTGTGTCGGACCCGGACCCCTGCGCCAGGTTTGCGGTGGGATCGGCAGAGGTCTCGACCACGCAGTGCACTGTCCCCAACCCGTATCCCGGCTCGCCCGCGCTGGCTCCCGCGGGTAACACCTGCCCAACGACGGCCTGGCTGCGCGATGTAACGCCCGCCGGCCGGCTGTTTCTCGACTGGAACGAGGTTTCCACGAACACGCAAGGCGCCAACACCCTGGTCGTGTTCAACAACATTGTCTTCAACCTGACGGACGTACTTGCCGGCACTGAGACTCCGCAGCTCAGCCGCACGCAGTTTGTCAACATCACGCTGCAGGTGCTCAACGCGGCGCGAGGCACCGATGCCACGCTCGTGCTCTCGCGCTCGTACGAGACCATGGCGCTCATGCAGTGCCTGCGCCAGCGCTATACGGTCGGCGTCGTCGGCGCGCAGAGCGTGGGTTGCGGCGCATACTCGGTCATCATGAACACGGCACTATCGGTGATCCTGGGCGTGATCATCATCCGCTTTGTCATGGCGCTGCTGTTCCACTGGGTCGTGTCGCCCAAGCTGACGAGCTCGGTCTCGCGCCTGAGTCGCACTGACGTTGGCTATCTCCGCCCGCCCGCTGGGGGCGACAAGGTCTTTACGACGCGAGCAAGTACCGACCCAAGCGCTCCGTCGTTCGGCAGCATGTATGCACGCAACGCAGGGCAGCCCGACGACCCGTACACGATCTTGCTTGTCACTTGCTACTCGGAGGGCGAGGCCGGCATCCGCAGCACGCTCGACTCGCTCGCTGCCACCGATTACCCCGACGACCGCAAGCTGCTCTTTGTGATTGCTGACGGCCTGATCAAGGGCGGCGGCGAGGCCAAGACCACACCAGAGTACCTGGTCGATATGATCCAGCACGACGAGAGCCTGGGCATGCCCGCACCCATGAGCTACCTCGCGATCGCGCACGGCGAGAAGCAGCACAACATGGCGCAGGTCTATGCGGGCTATTATGTCTACCGCCAGATCGCAGTGCCCATCATCCTCGTTGTCAAGTGCGGCACGCCCGAGCAGCGCGCGACGGACACCAAGAAGGCCGGCAACCGCGGCAAGCGCGACTCGCAGCTGATTCTCATGAACTTTTTGTCCCGCGTGACGTTCAACGACCGCATGACGCCGCTCGACTACGATCTCTTTGTCAAGATCCGCCACTTGACGGGCGTCACGGCCGACCAGTTTGAGCTGCTGCTCATGGTCGACGCCGATACGTTTGTCGCGCGCGACTCGCTGCGCTACATGGTGCAGGCCATGAAGAACGACGAGCGCGTCATGGGTCTGTGCGGTGAGACGCGCATTGCCAACAAGAAGGAATCGTGGGTCACGATGATCCAGGTCTACGAGTACTTTACGTCGCACAACCTCGGCAAGGCATTCGAGTCGCTCTTTGGCGGCGTGACGTGCCTGCCGGGCTGCTTCTGCATGTATCGCATCAAAGCCACCAAGGGCAAGTCCAAGGTGCCCCTGCTCGTCAGCCCGGCGATTGTCGAGGAGTACTCGGAGAATGTGGTCGATACGCTGCACAAGAAGAACCTGCTGTTGCTTGGCGAGGACCGCTTTCTCAGCACGCTCATGCTGCGCAACTTCCCCAAGCGTCGCATGGTGTTTGTCCCGCAAGCTCTTTGCCACACGACCGTGCCAGCGACCTTCAAGGTGCTCCTGTCGCAGCGGCGCCGCTGGATCAACTCGACGATCCACAACCTGCTCGAGCTCGTGCTGCTCCCAGAGCTCTGCGGCATCTTTTGTCTGAGCATGCAGTTTGTCATTGTGGTGAGTCTTGCTTGCAATCTCGCTTGTTTGCAATGTCAATGTGGCGCTGATATGCGAGACGAACTCGTTGTGTCTTTACCCCGCGCAGCTCGAGCTTATCGGCACTGTCGCGCTGCCCGCCGCCGTATCGTTCATGTACTACCTGATCTTCGAGGCCATGTTCACGGGCCACCCGCAGTCGCAGCCGCTCATCCTGCTTGCAGTCTCGCTCGGTCTACCCGGCGCGCTGATCATGATTACGACCCACAAGCTCGTCTATGTGGGCTGGATGTTTGTCTATCTGGTTGGCCTGCCCGTGTGGAACTTTATCCTCCCGCTGTACTCGTTTTGGCACTTTGACGACTTTAGCTGGGGCGAGACGCGCAAGGTCGAGGGCGAGGTCAAGCAGGAGAGCCACGGGGGTAGGCAAGGCGCGTACGAGATCGGTGCCGTCAAGCTCAAGAAGTAAGTTGTGCTTGATACGAGATGCACTGCCGGCGAGGTGCGCTCAGATGGCTGACTCTGCGAAGGTGGGCGGACTGGGAGTACGAGCGCCGCTGCGAGATGCAGATTGAGATGCAGCAGCAGCAGCTCTCACTGCGCCGGCTTCAGGACGGCGGAGAGCCCTCGAGCGTTTACGTCTCTGCGATTGCCGAGTCTGCGCGCGCCAGATCAACCGTCCCGCCCGAGATCGCGGCCGAGGTCTCCGGCTACAGCCCGTTCCTGTCGATGCCCAGATCCAAACCGTCTCTGCGCAGCGGTCCCACCGCTCGGCCAGCTGGTCTCTACGAGCGCGGCCTGCCGCCGTTGCCACCCTCGCTGCAGCGCATGCCCCAGCCGATCCCCAAGGCCCAGATGCCCGCCACACGAGCGCTTTCGCCGCCGATGCCGCTTGCGACAGGCGTGCAGCGCTCGCTGTTTCCTGCCCACGACCCCGGGTCATCGTCGCGCGGCGGCGATCCTGCGGAAGGCGAGGCCCATCCCGAGCGGATCTCCGAGGACACCGAGTCCGACGGCGTGCCTGCCAACATGGACCTCTCGGGCATCACCGACGAGCTGAGCGATGTCTGCAACATCAACGGCTCGACCGTGCCTTCATTCCGCCGTAGTCTCTCTCAAGCTCAGCAGACTCTCTCGAGCTTCGAGGCGCAAGCGCCTGTCGCAGCCTTTGCCGCGCCGACTCAGGCTCCGATGGCGATGCAGCCCACGATGCGGCCAAGCCAGGTAGTGCCGTTCCCGCCGCCGCTGCCGTTGAACCCATGGGACGGCTCTGGCCTGATTGTGACGTCTGCGGGAATGCCGATGATTCCCACAAGCCGCCCAACCATCACGACCCTGACGGGCTCGGACGGCGCCACATCGCAAGTTGCGTCGTCGCACCTGACCGGCTTCACGAGCGACGCGTTCGGATCGCTCTCGGCCGTGACTGGCGTGACGGGCTCGAGCCTACCGTCGGCCGTCAGCCAGAGCGTGGGCAGCGAGTCAATGTCGCGCATCAGAGGCCCCCGGCCGATGCCGCAGAGCATGGAGCACAGCGCAAGCATGATGGCCGCCGCCACCTCGCCGTCGCAGCCCGTCGACCAGGCCAGGAGCGGCTCGACGCTGCTTGCCCGCATCCAGGCCGGCCTGATGCAGCAGCTACCCCGCCCGATCACGACGCCCACTCCGGCAACGCTGGCCACCGCGCCGATCGCCACGCCGCGCCAGGTGCTCATGCCCATCGAGACACCGACACCGCGCCAGGTGCAGGTCGATCCCAACACCGGCCTGTCGAATCTGAGCTTTGCTACGACGTCGGAGCTCAGCCGCATCGAGCCCGACGACAACGAGCTTTCGGTCGACCATAGCCTGACGATCGACCAGAGCGTGACCATGGACAGCATCCTCGAGGAGCTGCACGGCACGATCGCGTCGACGGCGCACTCGTTTGGCAGGGCACTCGGCTTTGGGCTCGGCGGAGCCAGCGCAGGCAGCGCGAGCGGACTCGGGGCCGCGGGCATCAGCAGCATCGCCGCGCACGCAAGCGACCGCAGCATGCCGAGCGTCACGAGCAGCATCTCTGGCGTCGGCCACACGAGCTCTGCCTCGGCATGCAAGCAGCCCACAGGTCCGCCCGACGTCGTCACCACAAGCTCCATGGGCGGCCCCGACTCGGGCTCGAGCTCGGGCTCGATCGTGGTCGAGTCGGCCGCGGGAAGTGCATGCGGCGGCCGCCACGACAGCCTCACGTCGATGGCGCTTCCACGGCTGTTTGGCCCGCGTCCGCCTAGCTGGGGCCAGCCCGCCGCGCAGGCGACCGACTCGCAGCGCTCCGAGATCTGCCGCTCGCCGCTCGACTTTGACGACTCGCTCGAAAAGTCGCTCGAGGTGGCGAGCGTGCACCAGGGCACGAGTCTCGACGACACGAGCTTCATGTCTGCCACGGGCACTGCCGACACGAGCTCCGACAGCATTGCGTACACGAGCATGTTCTCGCCGCCGTCGCGCCGCAGCAGCACGAGGGCCAACACGGGTGCGATCACGGCCGTCGAGGCCAAGAAGCGCGACGATAGCTCGCTGAGTCGCGCCGGCGCCGGACAGCGCATGTTCAGCAGCCTGTTCCGACGCAACGCCAGCTCCACGTCGGTGGGCGGATCTGGCGCGCTGGGGTCGCGGATGGGACAAGTTTTGTGGGATGTGTCGTGGACGGCGGCATCGCCCGACGCCGAGCGTGCCGTGACGGAAGATCGCCGCGCAAGCGCGCCGCCGGGCAACGACAGCCTTGCCAGCGCAGCGAGCAGCACGAGCAGCACCAACGCCCTGCGCGGACCACGTCCGATGCCATTTTGATGAATGAATT
The DNA here is from genome assembly GCA_027604665.1 of Polyrhizophydium stewartii. Lineage (NCBI taxonomy): Eukaryota > Fungi > Chytridiomycota > Chytridiomycetes > Rhizophydiales > Polyrhizophydium > Polyrhizophydium stewartii. Next base: position 9,410 of record JADGIZ010000375.1, on the reverse strand, counting down.
ATTTGAGAGTGAAGGTTTTGGACTGGATGGAGTTGGGGAGCTGTCGCAGCCGACCGTTGGGAAAGGACAAATGAAGTCTATCGACGTTCTTGGTGGCAATCGAACCCTTGAGGCGACTTGTTTGTTTGTCTCGCAGCGCCTTTGATCAGTGCATTATGGTGGATTGCCTTGGTCGGCAACCGTGGAAAGCGAGGTTTCCCCGACAGCAGCGCACATGAGTCTGTTCGGCCTGCTGAGCAACCCGTTCGACGAGCTCGTCGGTGAGTTGCGGGAGCAGCAGCGGCCTGCGCCGTGATTCGGCCGGTGCGGCGCGGGCACCCACATGCGCAGGCGGCCCCGGCAGCCCGCGAACGGCCGCCCGCCGACCCTGGCTCGAGGCGGCGGCGCTTCGTTCCTCTGCCACGACGAGCATGTCGCCGGCGGCAGAGGCGGCGGCCGAGGCCGAGCTCGCGGCGGCCGGCGCCCCCCCCCCCGAATACCCTAAGCTGCTCTTTAGTGTCTCCAACAGCCTGCGCGCGCACCGGCCGGCGTGCCGCGCACCGTGCCGGCCCGTCTCGGCTGACGCCGTGCCGCAGACAGGGCGACGTCGGAGAACTTCCCCGTCGGCACCGAGGACATTGCCCTGAACCTCGAGATCGCCGACAAGATCAAGGGCAAGGAGGTACCCGCAAAGACGGCCATCGCGGCGCTCAAGCGACGCATCAACCACAAGAACCCAAACGTTCAGCTGCTTGCGCTCAAGGTGCGGTCGACGCGCGCGCCGACGGCGTTGCCGCTGCTCGCCTGCTGACACCTGCGGGCCGGGGCTCCGCCTCGACGCACTGGCTGACGCTGACCGCGGACCGCCGCCAGCTCACAGACACGTGCGTCAAGAACTCGGGGCACCACTTCTTGCAAGAAGTTGCGTCGCGCGAGTTTGTCGACAACCTGATCTCGCTGGCGCGATCGCTGGTGAGCCTCGGCACGCGATCCCCGCGTGTCCGGCCAGATGCTCACAGGCAAGCGTCGCCTGCGGCACGCAGACGGGCACGAACACCGAGGTCAAGCAAAAAGCGTTTGCGCTGATCCAGACATGGGGCATTGCCTTCAAATCCAAATTGGATCTCGGGTACATGTGCGAAATGTACGAGGTGCTCAAGCGCGACGGCGCGCCGTTCCCGCCCGTGGACCGCGTTGCCAGCGCCGCAGCCATCATCGACACGCAGACGGTGAGTCTCGGATGTGCTTGCGCTCACCGTTGGGCCGACGAGCAGCTCACGTGAAACACACGCTGGTCGTCTGCAGGCGCCAGAGTGGACCGACAGCGACATCTGCATGCGCTGCCGCACGGCCTTCACGACATTCAACCGCAAGCACCACTGCCGCAACTGCGGTCAGACGTTCTGCAACGACTGCTCGTCGAAGCGGCTGCCGCTGCCGCACCTTGGCGTGACCGACGCCGTACGTGTGTGCGACACGTGCCATTTCAAGATCACGACGAAATCGGTGGCCTCGACGGCGACCCGCGATGCCCCGGCGCGCAGCAGCACGTCCTCGTCGCGGTCGACGCCGCCGCTTGCGCAGGCGCCGAGCTTGCGGGACGATCTGGTGCGCAAGGAGGAGGACGATCTGGCCAAGGCGATTGCAGCGTCGCTCGCCATTTCGTCGGGCAGCGGTGCGGCAGCGCCGCGTGCTTCGTCGTCGGCTACCACGGCGCGCAAGCCGTCGCCCAAGCAGTCGGTGCGCTTTGAGGACTCGGACGAGGACCTGCGGCGCGCGATCGAGGAGTCCCTCAAGGAGTCAAACACAAAGGCATCTGCGTCGCTGGACAGACACAGCAGCGGCGCCAACAGGCAGTCTTCGCTCTACGGCGAGGTGCCCGCGTACTCGTCGTCCTCAGCGCCGCAATCGCGGGTGCCGGCGTCGGAGGCGGCTGTCCCGGCCAACGAGGTCAGCAGCAAGGAACTCGAGCACATCCGCCTGTTTGTCGAGGTGGTCGAGCGCACCGAGGCGGACGTTGCCGTGCGCGGCGTCGGCGCCATCAACCCTGCGCAGCTGCAGTCCATGATTGCCCAGATTGAGCCCCTGCGCAACAAGCTGTACGCCAGCATCGAGCGCCACGCACACACGTACAAGACCATGTACGAGATCAACGAGCAGATCAGCGATGCGGTCAAGCTGTACGATGCCCTGTTGCAGCAGCGGCTGGTGCTCTCGCAGCAAAAGGCTGCTGGTGTGCCGTACGGGTATGCCGGGGTGCAGCCAGCTGCTCCGACTGCCGCCGCGCCGGTACCCGCCGCTGCGTACTATGGTGCGCCGCCCGGACAGTACCCGGTCGGATACGCTGCTCCAGCGCCTGCCCAGGCACCCGCTGCAGCGTATGCGGCGTACGATCCCTCCGCCGTCGCCGCCCAGCAGCCCCCGCAGATGGCGCCTCAGCCCGACGCATCGGCCGCGCAGGCAGTGCCGTACATGTATCCCGCCGGCGCGGCTCCTGTCGCTCCGCAGCAGCAACCACCACAACCACAGCCGCAGCAGCCCTCGCAGCCGCAGCAGGCCCAGCCTGCGTATGCTTACGCTCCTGCGCAGCAGCATCCTCAGCAGCAGCATCCTCAGCAGCAGGCTGTCTACGCGCCGCAGATGCCCGGCGCATATGTCCCCGCGCAGTACGTTCCCCAGCAGCAACAGCAGCAGCAGCAGCAGATGCCCATGCAAGGGCAGGTCATGCCGCAGCAGCCTGCGCCGCAGCCACAGGAGGCGCCGCTGATCGAGCTGTGATGGTGCATTCGAGCGAAAACGGGGGACATGCCTCCCTCATGCTTCATGCTGGTTCCTGAATGAAGAGCATCATGGGTTCAAATGTGTCAATATCTGCTTGTTTGCACTCGGGCAGTGTGGGGGAGGGGCAAAAAGTGTTGTGTATATATTTGGCTCAATATGTGGGACTTGTGTGTGTGCGTGTGTGCGTGTGTGTGCGTGTGCGGGGTAGAGTGAGATTGCGAGTGTATCCAGTGCCCAAAAAACAGAAAGTGATTGGCACAAGTATATGAAAAAGGGTGTGGAAAAGGAAAGTGGTGGTAGTCGAAGGGGAAGTGGGGGGGCATATGCTGGTCGGAAACGTAAGCGGAGGAAAACCAAAAGAAGAAGGCAAGGAGCGCTGCTAAAAGAACAGAAAAGGCACACCAGAATCGGCCAAAAGTGAGAATTAGGCCAGAATTGGTGCCAGACTGAGGATGCTTGGAAGACGGAAGGGGAGATGGGGAGAACCAGAGTCAATCGGTCCGCCGAACAGCCAGCATCAGTCATCGCCGTCGCCCAGACCGCTGGCGTTGTTGATGCACACAAGTCCAACAAGGTATCTGTCACCAAACGGCGGGACGTAGTGCCGAACAGCAAACTGAGGCGGCTGCTGCTGAGGTGCCGGTGGTGCCGGCGGCGGCTGCTGTTGCTGTGGCTGTTGCTGCGGCGGCTGAGGAGTCGGTAGATCAGTCAGCGCCTGGATCAATATCTGTTTGGTCGAGTGCTGGTGCGCCGAGGCCGAGGGTGTTGTGGCAGACCCAGCCGCCGAAGCAGAAGCCCCCGGCGTCGGCGTGGCAGCAACCGATCCCGATCTGTGCGCACCGGCGGCCGACGGCATCGCAGGGCTCTGTGCCGCAACCATCCCCAGCGCAGCGGCCGAGGGGGTTGACGCAGTCGCCGATCCAGCCGCCGATGCCGCCAGCGGGGTCGCCGCAACAGGCATGGGCGTCTGCAAGAGCACAGCGCCAAGCCGCGCCATGCGCTGGAACACGATCCGCGGGATGCCGATATCCGCCAAGAATAAGATCCCGTGAAAGTCCTGCGACCGCAAATGGCCCGTCTTGGGCAGCCCCATCGCAACAGTCCACCGCGGCTGGATAAAGTGCGTCGGCGAGATCGGGTACCCCGTCGTCGGATTGATCCCGCTGGGCATGTCGATGCTGAGCGTCGGCGCGCGCGAGGCGTTGGCCCACAGGATCATCTCGCTGACGGCGCTGCGGTCGAGCTCGGTTGCCAGATCCAGCAGCGTCTGGTGGCTGCCGAGCAGCGCGTCAATGATGGCATCCACAGGCTCCGTGATCACGTCGGGCAAGTACTCGTGCGAGCGCACGAGCGTGCCGCCCGTGGGCAGAAAGATCTTTTGCTGGTACGCAATGATGTTGGCCAGCTCGGCGTCCTGGCCGACGGTGCACACGAGCACGCGGCACTCGTGGTTGGCCAGATGCCGCGCGGCAACAAGCCCGTAAGCGCCAGTCTTGTTGTTGCCCACGAGCACAACAACAAACGGCTTGTCGTTGTGGTTGCCCGGCTTGATGCGCCGGCTGCCGCCCAGCGCCTGCAGCACAATCATGGCCGCGCTGCGTCCGCCGTTCTCGACCATCTGCTCGTCGTTGGGCCCCGTCTCGCTGGCAGCAATGCGCTCAATCTCAAACATCTCGGCTGGTGTCGCCGTCGGCACGTATACGCCATTGATCGTCTCGAAATGTGACCTCACTCCGCCTGGCCCGTCGGGGACGCCGTCGCGCGGCACCCGCCGCCCGACTGTGTCGCTGAGCAGCTTGTCGATGCGGCCCGACGGCGACGCCGAGCCGATGCCAGCAGCCGCAGCGCCAGCGCCGCGGATGCTTGCTCCCACTGTGGGCGTCAACGCCATTCGCAGCGAGCTGCCACGCACGTCCGAGGCCGCGCCACCAAACCCAGCACCGCGCGGCGCCGAGACGGGCGGCGATCCAAAGCCGTAGTAACGCGACGGCGCATCGCTCTCGAGCTCCGACTCCTCAACCTCGGCGTCATTGCCCGTCTCGTCGCCCGACGTGAAATCCAACACGTTCTGCCGATGCGAGAGCTTCTGCTGCTGCGGGTTGTATCCGGCCGACCGCTCCTGCTGCTGTTGCTGGAGATGCTGCTGGTACTGCTGATGCAGCAGCTGATGCTCCAGGTGCTGTTGATGATGGTGATGGCTCCGCTCATGCTTGTGCCCCGCCGCCGGCGCCTCGCCAGATCCATTTGCGCCGTTTCTGCCCAGCAGCGCGGCGGGAACGGGCGGCGGCAACTCGTCCTGGCGGCGGTTGTGGCTCACGAGCCGCGCTTCGGGCGACGTCGAGTCCATCTGGCGCAGCTCCTCAAAGATGCGCCGCTTGTCAAAGTGCGACAGCGACGCCTGGAAGTCAAAGTCCTTGGACACGTCCTCGTGGTCCAGCTCGCCAAAGGTCTCGGCGTTGGCGGCCGCACTGGCGAGCGAAGCTCGGCTCGATCCAGATGCGCCGGCGCCCAACGCGGCCGTGGCAAAGCGCTGGCGTGCGTGCGGAGACTGGTGGTGGTAAGAAGCGCCAGCACCACTGCCTCCGCCACCGCCGCCACCGCCGACACCGCGAGACAGCCCGTTGATGCTGCGGGATCCGCGGCGAGACGACGCCTTGGCCGCGCGCGACTGCTTGCGGCGCGTCGTCGCACTGGCCTCTACCGCACGCCGCTGCCGCGCCGACGGCGACCGCGAGCGGTGCAGGCGGTGCGATCCAGCCGTGCTACCCGTCGCCGAGCGGCTGCGCGGCGTGTCGAGCGTCAAATCCGCAAAGTCGATGGTGGCAATGGCGTCCTCGAGATGCGGCTGCGACGCCGACACAGCCAGCGGTGCGCCGGGGATCGGCAGCATCGGCACCGGCGGCGGTGGTGGCGGCGGCGAGTCGGGCGCTGCGGGACCGCCACCGCCGCCAGCGGCGCCAGCACCCGCATGCGCGCGCTCGCGCTGCTTCCGCGACGTCGAGGCGGCCGCCGCCTTGGCAGACTGCCACGACGACGTGCGGCGCGACATCTTGGGCGGCTCGACGGGGATCACGGGCGGCGCATACTGCGGTCACAGAGGTGACTCGATCGTCAGCGATGCGCACATACACATACGCTCACGCGCTCGCTCGCAGACACACAAGCACACACGCGAGCACAAGCACTCGGACGACGCACCATGAGGATCGACGGATCACGCAGTACGGCGGCCGTCGCGGCGGCGTTGGCGAGCGGCGCGCGCGGGACCGGCGGGCGCACCGTGGACGGCTGGTACTGGACGAGGTGCGGCGGGATCAGCAGCTGCGGGACTCGGACGGGCGGCGGCGCCGAGGTCTGCTGCGCCGGCTGCATCGGCTGAGTGGCAGGTGGATCGGCGGCCTTCCTGGGCTGCTCCTGCTGCTGCTCGTGCTTCGGCAGTGGCTGCTGCTGCGGTTGCTGCTGCGGTTGCGTTGGCTGCTGCTGCTGCTCGTGCCGAGGCGGCTGGACCGGCAGCGACTCCTGCCCCGGGATGATCGCCAAGTCAAGAATGTCCTTGCCAGCGACGCTGAAGGCGTCGAGCTGCTGCCTGACGCCGCCGATAGTGAGCACGGCTGCACGAGCAAGCAGTCGTGTTGTCCGCGGTGATGATGTTGGTGTGTGGTCGTGGTGGTCAAGAACACGGGAGGGGCAGCCCACCATGGGTGAGACCGCGGGCGTCCGACAGGGTCAGCGCAAGGCCGGCTGGCGCGCTGCTCTCTCCCTCCCAGCGCCTGCTCGCCTCCACGCCGACCCGCACACACGCGAGCGTGCGAGCCCCCCGCGGGAGGCGCGGCGTGCTGCCTCCCAGCAGCACCAACCAGCAACAACATGGAAGGTCGCCCCTTTCGCCAAGGTCTGCTGCGAGGACGGGCGGCGACAGCGCGCAAGGCGCACGCAGCGGGATGCGGGGACAGCGAGCGGGATGCACGTACCGCTGGAGAGCGACAGCTGCTGCGTGGCCGGCTCGACGTCGCGCACGCGGCCCTCGACGACCAGGCCGTTGGGCACCTGGATGCGGACGTGCAGGCCGACAAACTGGCTGGCCATGGTGTCCGGCTGGTGAGGTGAAAGCCGCAGAAAAAAGGACCGGCTTGATCTCACCTCTCGCACCATCTCCTGCCGCTCCACCGCACCCTCGCCCGTCCGACATCCGCAGGCATCGGGCCGACAGGCATCGGGCCGGCAGGCCCGCTGTCAGTCAAAAGGTCGCACGGAGGTGGGGCGGTTCATTTGGCTGGCTGCGCGCATCGATCCAACAGTACGAGGTCCTCCAAGCCGCCCATCTCAACCACCGCATCACCCAAACCCCCCCCCAGACACACACACACATAATCAGAAACAAAACATCCGTCACAGGCCAACGGGACGCACAAGCGAGTCGCGGGCATTCGCAAGCCGGTCCTCGGGCCGCCGCAGCATGGGCCGAACGCCCGCGCCGCCCGCGCCGCCGCCAGATCCGCCTCCGACACCGCCGCCCGCGGATCCAACACCGCCGCTGCCGCTGCCGCCGCCGCCGCCCATGCCAGCCGGCCCCGTCGCTCCGACGCCGCTGCCACTGCTGCTAGATCCAGCCTGTCCGGCGTTGATGGGCACCAAGCCGACGCCCTTGCACGTCGGGCAGTCCTTGCAAAAGAAGCAGCGCAGGTGCTCGGGAACGTCGTGCGCGCGCTCGGCGGTGGCATGCACGAATCCCTTGGCTGCAACATCACGACACACCAAAGATCAGCAACCACTCGCCGTCCTCTCTGTACACGCCCACCGCACGCATAGGCACAAGCACCACCGCCCAAGATCCCCTCAGAAAAAATGAACAACTAAACAACTCACTCTCGCACGCCGGACACGCCTTCTTGCCCGAAATGCGACCCGTCGAGTTGCAAGCCTTGCACGCCGTGCAATGCTTACACTTGTCCGTCTTCTTCTTATCATGCTTGGCAGAGCTATCGTGACGGAACCCAAGCCCCTCGCACCGCGGACAGGGCCCAGCAACCTCGTCCGGCACGACCAGCGGCCTGCGCATGCTCTCGTTGCGCCCGAGCGACGCCGCCGAGCTGGCCGACATGGCCACCGCAGCCATGAGCATGGCGCTAAACACCGTTTCGTCAATCGGCACGCCGAGGATGCCCATCATGTGCGGATGCATCAGCGACGGCTGCACAATGGCTGCCGGCCCCGCTTGCATCTGCGCCTGCGCCTGTGCGGCAGCGGCAGCGGCAGAACCCAGCTGCGCAGGCGGCGGCACAACGCCAATGGGAGACAGATCAGGCACCATGGGCGGCAGCGTGAGGATGTTGGGCGACAGGCTGAACAGCGTCGTGCGCGGGTTGTGCGGCTGGATCAGCGTGCTGCCCGTCACGCCGAGGCCCTGTTGCGACATGACGCCCTGCTTGGCGGCCGCGGCCGCTTTGCGCAGCTCCTGCAGCCGCTTGGGGTCGATCACGCACTCGCCCTTGCACTCTGCACCGTCGCGGCACGTCAGCGGTCCATCGGCACTCGCCGACGTCCGAGACCACGCTCGGATGCAGATGCCGCAAAAGTGGAAACTCACCCTTGCACACCTCGCAGTCAAAGCACTTGACTTCCTCGGACAGCGAGTGCGGCCGTGCAGCCCTGGGCGGATGGATGAATCCGCGAGCTGCCACACCACGCCACGCCATGTCAGCCAACGTGCCCCAAACTAACATCACACACACAAACACACACAACCACAACAACAACCGCAGAGATCGCAGCAGCCAGCGTCCCAGCAGCCACATCACCGAGTAGACGCACCATTGCACTTTTTGCACCCAACGACACCCACGGTGACACCCGATCCCTCGCAGACACGGCAGTCGGTGCACTTTTTGCACCGCAGCGTCGCGGGGCGGTCATGTTTGTCAAGCGACGTGTGGATGAAGCCGAATCCTGATCATCAGCGTCATCCGCCGCCGCCGCCGTCGTTACAGTTGTTGTTGCCGTCGCCGTCATCGTCGACACCAACACGAAAACCGAGGTCCCAAGCTTCGTCAGCACCCTGCACGACACACAGCGCAGCACAAAGGCGCGCAGGGGGGAGAGGAGGAGGAGGGGGTGAGAGGCCAGCAAGACCAGCCGCTCGCCAGCCCGTCTCGCAGCAGCAGCAAGCAAGCAAGCAACAGCAAGCAAGCAGCCACGGCCGGGTCCGCACCGCTGCACCGAGGACACGCGCCACGGCTGCTCATATCCGCCAGCGCCCGGTACTCGTCCAGCGTCGTCGAGGCCGAGCCGCCGCCGCCACCGCTGCCGCCGCCGCTTCCGAGGCCGACGCCTCCCGACATGGCGCCCGCCGCCATCGACCCGGCCGCCGCTGCTCCAGACATTGTTCCGGTGGTGTGCGAGTTGGGGGAGCTTGCGTTGCGGCGAGAGCGCGGCAGGCCGCGCGAAAAATCGCATCCGGCCGGCCGCCTGATTTCACGCCCCACGACATCGATGAGCCCAGAGCGTCGGCGACAAGGCACATGCCAGTTGAGATGCCACGCAACCGCATTTATGGTGGGCTTTTCATGTTTTGATGGGATTGTTCGCAAAAGGGAGGGGGTTTCTTATATTTCACACTGCAACGAAAAGGAGAGGAGGGCGGGGGAACGGAC
>JADGIZ010000374.1:0-14851 GCA_027604665.1 Polyrhizophydium stewartii | reverse complement strand
CCATCCCGGCGAGCCGCTTTGCGCATTTCGCCCCCTCCGCCCGCGCGCTGATCCGCCCGCTGACTTTTTTTGCCCCTGGAGCCGTCGTCGCCCGCAGTCCGCCGCCCATGTCGCTGGCGCCGCCGCATGCGGCCTACCGCAAGTTCCTCGACGCCCTCTCGCGCGTTGCCCGCAAGGTGCCGCCGCACTCGCATGCCGCACTCCTCGCCCAGCGCGGCGCCTCGCTGCCACGCTGCGCCTCGCTGCGCTGCGAGGCCCGCCGCCGCTTGGGTGCTGACCCAAGTGATCTCGCCCGCAAACGTCCCCAAAACCACCATCGACGCAGGCCCCGCCGCCCGCCAAGCTGCACAACTCGCACCTGATCGTGCCCTCGCCCTTCCACAGGGCCCCCGTCGCGGAATCAGACCCCTTCCTCGCCCCGCTGCGCAAGCGCTCAGAGGCATACGCAGCCCGCGTCGCCTCGCCGCCCACCACCGAGACCGTCACCGACATCCCCATCCCCACATCGCTCATGCGCCACATCCTCCGCCCCGTCCCGCCGCTCGAGCACGGCACCTCGCTCGGAAAGATCCTCGGCTTCCGCATCGTCGTCAAGGGCCGCCGCGGCACCCGCACAAGCAAGCAGGTCGTCTCCTTTGGCAGAATGGACACGGGCGCCACCGCCGCCCTCGACGGCGTCTTTGTCGACTACGGAAGGTCCCACTATGTCAACAAAAAGGGCTCCACCGGCGTCAAGGCTTGGGTCACTTATAGCTCAAAATAAATAATGAATTCTCTTTCCGTCTCTCCTTGGATCCGCGAAGCGGATCCGATCACCTTCTTGGATCCGCGAAGCGGATCGGATGACCTTCTTGGATCCGCGAAGCGGATCGGATCATCTTCTGAGATCCGCGAAGCGGATCGGATCGCCTTCTTGGATCCGCGAAGCGGATCGGATCACCTTTCTAGATCCGCGAAGCGGATCGGATGATCTGGACAAACGACACACCGGATCACATCCCAACCTGCTCTCACTGATGGGACAGACACAGAGGGACAGAGGGACAGAGACAGAGGGACAGAGAGACAGAGAGACACAAAAACACAGAGACACAGAGACACTCTTCACTGCTCGAGCACCGCGGCGACGGCCAACACCACGGCCGCGGCCGCAAACGCCGCCACGTGCCCAATGTCGTAAAACAGAAACTTGGGGCCCCACACACGCCACGACTGCGAGTGCTTCTGGAACCACGCAGAGAACGCCGTCGCGCTCACCATCTCCGTCGCCGACACGCAGCCAAAGTACAGCAGCAGCGACGTCGCCGCCGCCCGCGTCCCGCCGCGGTCGCCAGATCCTCCCGCCACGGAAGACGGCGCCGACGACGACGCCGACGCCGACGACGATCTTGCCCCGCCCAGCAACCACAGCGCCACCAGCGGCGCGGCCACGCCCGCAAGCATCGGCCCGCCAAACGTGTTCAGCCCAACAAACGTCGGCGACAGCACCCAGTCCACGTCCGTCAGCCCGACAAACCCCGTCTCGTACTGCACCGACGACAGCGCGTTCTGGTGGCCCGTGCCAAAGAACGCCTTCTGCCCAATCAGAAGCAGCACCGCCGTGTGCAACACCTGCACGCCCGTCAGATCCACGCCGCCGAGATCCGCGCCGTCGCGGTCGCCGCCGCCCGCAGTCTCCGTTGCACCGTCTGCGTCCGTCTTGAGCCGCCCGCGCGCCAGCTCGTCCCGCGCCGCCGCCACAAGCAGGTCCATCGTCTCGAGCACAAGCAACATCTGCATGAACGCAAGCGCCATGATCACGCCGCCCATGGGCTTCTGGAACACCGCCAGGTTCGCATACACAATCGCCACCAGGCACAGATACGACTCGGCCGGCGTCGCACCAAGCCCCGCCGAGCCGGCGGGTGCCCGCCCAGCGAGCCGCGATGCGGCCGCGAGCACCCGCTCGAGCAGCGGCGCGCGCGGCACGTCGACGCACGCCGGGTTGCGCAGCACGTACCCGGCCGCCCCGGGGATCATCAGCAGCCAAAACAGCCGCGCCACGACGTACTTGACGTTGGCAAGATCCTCGGGCATCGCCGGGTCGTGCTCCTCGACCGTGTTCAGCAGCCAGTACACAAACGACAGGAACAACCCCACGGGCAGCACCGTGAGCCCAACGTCCCGCGCAAGCCCCGCGAGACGTGCGCGCCGCCGCAGAACGCCCACAAACAGCCACACGGCCGCAGTGATCGCCGCGCCGAGCATCACCACCGCGTGCGGCGCCGTCACAGACGACTCGCCCGACGCATTGAACGACGGCGTGCAGTACCCCTGGTCACCGCGGCAGATGCTCGACGCATGCACGCCGCGCGCAAGCACAAACACGCCCGCCATGCGCGCCACGATCCCGCGCCGCAGCCGCGTGTCCGCCACCTGCATCATCGCGCGCAGCGCAGTCACCACCGCATACGCCTGCACAAAGTGGTGCACGACGTGGTCCTCGTAGATCGTGAAGCTGTCCGACCCGGCGCAGCACACGTACAGCGCAAACAGCACCACACCCGTCGTCCCGCTCCACGCAATGCACGCTGGTGCCGCCTCGGTCTTCTTTGTCGTCGTCCGCCTTGCCGCGCGCACAACAGAGACAACCATCGCAACCAGCACCGCCACCGCGCCAAAGAACACCATCTCGTGGTGCGTCTTCATAATCAGCGTCACGGGATCCTCGTCCGGATACGCGACGCGGCGAACGACGCCTGGCAGACCGACAAGCGAACCGCCCGCAAAAGAGGCAGCAAGCATGCCAAGGCTCGGCAGCGGGCCGTCGGCGCGCGTCGCCGCAAGCCAAACCCCAACGGCCGCGCCAATGCCGAGCACAATCACCGTGCATCCCATCACAATCAGCACCGTGTCGAAGCGAGCCCAGATCTTGCGCGCCATGACCAGCGTCGTGCGCGTGTAGCGCATGTACTGCAAGTAAACGTCAACCAGCTCGTCGACTGAGCTGCTTTCGTCCGGCTCTGCGTCGGCATGGGCTTCATCGAATGATCCGTCATTACTGTCCACGCCGCCGCTGGCGGCTCCATCGGATTTGCCTGGCCGTCCTTTGCCGATCCGCACGCCGCCAACCGCAAGCCGCTGGAACGCTGCCTCGGCGGCATCAAACAGCTTCTGCGTGCCAGCAAACGCCGCCGCCGCATCGCCGCGCCTCTTCGAGTACTCGGCCACATACGTGTGGATCTGCGCCGCATTGGCGCGCATCGCGCCGACAAGCGTCTCGAGCGGCGACGCCATGCGTACCGGCCGCCCCGCCTCGCCAATGGCAATCTTGGGCCAAAGCCAGCTCGCCAGAGCCGAGAGCGCCGCGCGGCGTCCTGGCTTCTGCCGTCCGCCGGCGTCAGGCGATTCGGCCGCCGCTGGTGCTGCAGACACCGAAGCCGACGCTTGCGGCTTTCCAGACGCATCGGCAACATCGGCACGCTTCGATCGGCTCGTAGAATCGCCTGGGATGTCTCCAGGTGCGTACTCGGACTGCACAAAGAAAAGCTCTGGGATGATTGTGCCGAGGCTGCCAAACGGCGTCGGCAGGCCCATCAGCATCGACAGCGTCGGAACCAAGTCGATCTGCGTGGCCGTGCGGTGCCCCTCCCACAAGCCGAACGGATGCGATGCGCCATCGATGCCGAGCGCGTCGATTCCCGCAATCACCTTGCGCCGGAACACAGCGGCAAGGTCCTCGTCGTCAACAGCGCTGCTCAAGCCATCGTCGTCGCTGCCGCCAATGGTGGGGTCGCGGCCACCGACGGCATCGGTCAGCGGGCGAGTCTTGCTGTACAGAAACAGCCCCGCGTCGAGCTCATTGTCGCTGTCGCCGCCGTGGTCGCCCTTGACGTCCATACCATGGTCGCCGAGCACAACCACGAGTGTGTCGTCGTCGATCAGATCCAGCGCGCGGTCCACAACGGCGTCGAGCTCCGCGAGCTTGTCGCCCATGGCCGGATGGTCGGGTCCGTAGCGGTGGCCTGCATGATCGACGCCGAGAAAGTGCGCGATGAGCATGCTCCAGTCAAGCGTGCTGTTTCCAGAAGGCGCCACGCCGCCATCCGTGTTCACGGAGCCTCCCGCGCGTTGCTGCTGCCGCTGCGCCGCGCCATGCTCAAGGATCGGGAACAGATGGGACATGACTGCGCGGTCGACCGAGTGCAGATCCCACACGACAAACGACGGATACGCATAGCTCGCATTAAGCGCAGGAAACAGCCCCTCCCACGTGTCGTCGCCGACGGCCACGACGGACCGGCCGCGGCGCTGCATGTGCGCAATCAGGTTATCCTCGCCAATCGCCTTGCCGCCAAAGTTGCTGCCCGCGTCCACCAGCGTCGGCAGCGAGCCCGTCGTGAGCGCCATGAGCCGCTGCAGCGTCGTCGTCGGCGCGTCCGCCAGGCCGCGGAACAGCAGCGCGTGCGCCGGCCGCGTGCGCAGCCGCTTGTCCAGCCGCGGCATCTTGTTGATGTAGTGCGGCGTCTGGTCCATGGGTACGCTCGCGTTGTAAGACATGAAGTCGAACCGCATCGCGTCGATCAGCACAAACAGCAGCTTGCTGAAGCGCGCGCGCGGCCAGCAGGCCGCCGACGATGCTGCTTCTGCGGATCGCGAGGCTGGCGTGCTGCCGGTCGCATCGCTGCCTGCAGATGCACCCGCAGAGCCCGTGGCCACCGCGGCGTCCAGCCAGGGCGGCGACGCTGGGCACTGCCCCGTCGTCGTGAGCACGAGCCGTGTGACCAGATAGCCCTCCTTGAACAGGAACAGCCCGGCAGCCTGTAGGCCAAAGACGACCAGCAGCAGCGCCGCCAAGTGCAGCGCGCCGCCACGGGCTGCTGCCGCCGACGCCGGGGCTGTTCGTTTTGGCGACTGCGTGATTGTGTGGTGGTGGTGGCGACGGCGGGCCAACAGAGTCAGCCAGACGACGGCCCCGGCACACCGCAAGCGGCATGCGGCGGCTGCACCTTGCTCAGCGAGCGGCGCTCGGTTCCAGCCGCCTCGGCGCGCTGGCCTGCGCGTCCCTCGACACCGTTGTCGCTGCGTTTGCGGCTGTCGCTTGTGCCGCCGGCCTGTCGTCGCAGCATCTCGATCCAACCGCGATTCCCGTGCTCAGCCGCCACCTCTGAAGCAGCCACTCATGGCGACACTCTCCCGCGACCCCGCAACGATCACTTGTGCGCGTGTGAGTGCGAGTAGGTGGGTGTATGTATTACAAAACGCAGGATCACTTGCGGCGGCGTGCCTTCCACTTGTAGACCGGCAGCCCGCGCTCGTCGGTGACAACCTTTATGCGAGCGCCACGACCCTGCGAGAGAACGCGGCGTCCCAGCACCGTCAGCAGCTTGGCCTGCAGCGAACGCAAACGCTGGCCACCCTCAAAGCGACAAGCAACGCAAGGAAAGACTCGCAAGGCAACTCACCATCAGGTCCTTTTGGATCTGCATCTCGAGCTGGACCGTGCGCAGCTTCTCCTCGCGCTCCATGCGCGATGCGAGCTCGGCGGCCAGGGCCTCACGCTTCTTGGCGAGTTTCTGGATGCACAACAAGGGATCTGGGTGTCAGCGACAAACCGCGGCAGATCACCGGCGGCCGCAATCAGCGGTTGTTGGCGCGACGCACCCTGGCATCGCGGCTCGAAAGCTCCGGCAGCACATGCGTCTCGAGCGTGGTCTTGCGCAGCCGCGAAGCGGGCTTGTGCACCAACTCAGGCACCGTATCAAAGTGCTTGACGGGGTCAAACGATTTCGCTACAGGACAGAGATCCAGGCAGCCGAGATGCGCTCGTCAGCACCGCCATTCGGTTCGCGGCATTCGATGCGGCGGCAGGTCGCACCATGCTTCTCGTCGTCGACAAAGATGATGTGCTTCGGCTTGTTCTTTGCTGGCGCAGAGGCGGGTTCTGTTGCCTCGTCGGCGTCCATGCCGTCAAAGATTCCGAGCTCGTCGTCATCGTCGTCGGGGCCAAAGCCGCCAAACTCATCGTCGTCGTCATCGTCTCCACCGCGGTGGGCACCGGCGTTGCGCTGCTTGCCGCTGCTGCTTCCCGCACCGCCGTCCTGTTGCGCGCCATCGTCGCCGTCCTCGTCCTCGTCGACAATGTGCACGCCGCCCTTGAGCCTCTCGAGTTTCTGTGCGTTCCAGTGAAATACAGATTCTGTCAGCCAGCGCACATTGGCGCCACTAGTGCTGTTTCGGGCAGCGCACCTTGAGATTGACGCTGCGCTGGTAGTTGATATAGTTCTGGTCCTGCGTCTTGAGCAGCGTGAGAAAGTCGTGGTCAAACTTTTCGTTGCGCCGCTGGATGTGCACGCCTCGCTGGTTCCCCGAATGCGCCATGCCGACAGAACGACGACAGCCCAAGAGAGAAGGCCCATTGCCGCGCGGAGCATTGGAGACGGCCGGGAACCAGAGTCCGCAGCGAGAAAGCAGCGACAGCCAAAAGTCGCCGCGACCATCGCACAAGCACCAGACGTCAGCCAACGCAAGCGCTGCAGCAGCCGGGCAGGCAGTCCGGCTGGCAGCCGGGGCAGACCTTTGTCTGGGCATTGACCATGCCAAAGTAGAACTCGTCCGGGTTGCGGAAGGCGGCCTTTTCCTGCAGCGTCTTGATGGCCTTTTCCTTCTTGTGGAAGTCCTGGGCACGCAGGACATAGTCCTTGTGCTTCTCGAGCAGGCCCAGCCGCGCGCGGGCGGCGGGCTGCGCACGCTCGCGGTGCGTGCGGCGCGGCGCGGCCTTTCGGATTGACGACATGGGCGGGCGCCTGTGTGCGTATGTGGTGGTGTGTGTGTGTGTGGTGGTGGTGGAGCTGGCTGCTCTCTGCTGTTTTTCTTTTTTTCGGCAAAGACCGTCTCCGCAACTTTGTCCGCAATGGGCACGAACCAGCGCGGCCGTGGGCGGGGCCGAGGCGCAGGCCGCGGCGGCGGCAAGGGTGGTGGCGGCGGAGGTGGCCGCGACAGCGATAGCGACGGAGACGTTGCGCTGCGACGGCAGGCGCTTCCCGTGGACGACGGCGGCGGCAGCGACGGCGACGACGGCAACGAGCACGGCGGGCCGCCCGTGTCGGCGGCAGCGTATCTGCGTGACGTGCGGTGAGCGAGCTGCATGCACCGCCGGCAGGCTTCCCGCAGCGAGCGACATGCGGCTGACGCGGTAGCGGTGCAGGCGGCAGGCGCGGAAAGCACCGGCCGTGGCCACGGCTCCGCCACCGCCGCTTGAGCCAGCTGCTCGCGGAGCCGCGCTATTCGCAGAGGCCTCGGCGGCGGTTGCACCAGCGATGCCCGCGAACTTGCAGCCTCCCCCCGAGTGGATCACGGCGCTGGTCGCCACCACCCACCGCATGCGCTCTGCCCTCGCCCGCCGCCGCCGCGCAGTGCCGCAGCGGCAGCAGCGATCGCAGATCCCCCAGATCCCGCAGATCCCTCAGATGCCGAGCATCGCGGCCCCCGCGGCCGCCTGGCGCGCATTCTGTTACGGCCCCGCACCGCCAAGCCGGTCGCCCGCACGGCCGGCGCTGAGCGTCGTCTGCCGCCTATCGCACGGTGCCGCGCTGGCGTTGGTGCAGATGCACGCCGAGTGGATCGACGAGGACCGCGCAGGCGCGCTGCCCAACCCGCCCATGGCCGAGTGGCTGTTTGCCCTGCTGGTGCGCATCGACGTGCTCCTGACCGCAGACGAGACCGCCACGCTGCGTGCCCTCGCCGCCGCCTGCATGCGTGCCCGCCAGCGCATCGCCCTCGATCCAGGCGCAGATCCCGCCGACCTCCGCATGGCCGCGAGCTCCATGGTCGTTGCCATTGTGCACCACGTCTTTGGCCAGCGCGACCTCGAGTAGCAAGCGTTGAGCGTCGTGCTGCCGCTTTGGACGCTCGAGTTGTAAAGCGCGTCGCAGGCCTAAACTATGCCCTTGGCTTCCATATCGCCGCATCTCGCCGCGCATCGCGGCATGCATCAGGCAAACACAAGGGCGACCCGTTTATTGCGACGAGGTTTGAGGCTGCTGCGGCTGCGCAAGCGCCTCGGATGTCGACCCCATGCGCGAGCCAGCAGCAGACGCAGGCAGCCGCGCGCGCTGCTCTTCAAGCAACGCCGCAAAGTCGGGCGACAGAATAAAGAACTCGATGTTGGCGCGATTCGCCTCGAGGTTCTCGATAAACGTCTTGCTCATCCACTGCTCGATGACGGCGCACGCAGCGCCAATCATGCGCCCACGCAGCTCCGGGTGGTGCTTCTTGACCAGCGCGCCAATAGACACGTCCTTGGGCGTGACCGCCGCGCGCGGCGGCGCCGGCTTGAGGTCCATGATCATGACGTGCTCCAGCGTGCCCGTGAGCGGGACCGGCTCGCCGATCGGCTGCCACGCCGAGATATCAAGCGCCTGGCGCGCAATGCCCCGCGGCGCCACGCATAGCGTCACATACGCCGTCGGCTTGCACGTCACCAGCGCGCGCGCGCCAGGCGCCGCCTCGCCGAGCACCCGCACCGCACGCACGCTGCCCTCGATCTCGCCAACATCGACGGCCCAGAACGACACGCGCGCGCCGAGCCCGCCCATCGCGGCAACCACGTCGTCGGGCGCCGCGCCAAGCGACACCGTGACGTGGTCCGCCTTGGGCTGCCACCGCGCCGGCACGGGGAAGCGCTCCAGCAGCGCAGCGCGCGACGCGTCGTCCAGCCTGACCACCGTCGACCGCACCGTCTCGACGGCCTCGATCAGGTTGCGGAAGATGGAGATGCTGACGCGCCGATGCACGCCCGAGTCCTGCGGCGAGGGCGACCGCCGCTGGCAGTCGCTCGAGGAGCTTGAACCTGCCGCAGCCGATCCTCCGTCAGCCGCCGCGCCATCCTGCGCCGGGTCCATGTTCACGGGCGACGACGATCGCGGGATGCCTGCGTCCGCCGCGGTATCGGCAGCGGCAGCTGCGTTGGCAGAAGCCGCAGCAGCGTTGGCCGCGTCCGCCACCTGCTTCTCCCTGGCGCGCGCTTGGTGGATGCGCCGGTTGCAGCTCTCGATCATGTCCATCACCAGCGCGCGCTCGAGCGCAGGCGGGATGTGCTGCTCGAGCGTCTTCTCGTGCACAACGTGGTGCATCGCATACGTCTGCAGCCGCTGCGCGGTAACAAGCGACTCGATCTGCTGCTGGAACAGCTTGAGGTGCCGCTCGCGGTCGTCGTAGAACTCGACGTGCTTGAGCGTCGTGAAGGTCTCGAGCAGGCGGTCGAGCACGGCCAGCTTGAAGTCGAGCGTCGTTGGGTGGTGCCGGCCCGCCTGCGGGTCGTGGCCCTCGCGGAAGAAGAAGCTGCGCACAGGAGGGCGAGTGGCCAGTGGCGGCGGCAGGGGGGGCGCACGACGGGGAGCGGAGATGCAGGTGCGATCGCACGTCAGCCCTCTCCATCGCAGGCCTCGCGAGCATGCGGCGCGATGCGTCGGCGATGGCCGGCGGTGCAGCAGGCCGGCGGTGCAGGCAGAGGCACCCACAGGTCAAAGCTGAGCGGCCGCGGCGACTTGCGCCGACACATGTCCTCGATGCGCTTGGAGAACAGGTCGTGCCGGCGGCCCGTCAGCAGCACCGTGAGCGTGTCCTCGCGGGCGAGGGCCTCAAAGACCCGGTCGACCGTCTCGGCGTGCCACCAGGCGTCGCCGGGCACGTCTGGCACGTACGGCGCCTCGAGCGTGCGCGGGTCCGTGAACCAGCCGCAGTCGGACGTGATGCGGCCTCGCAGGGGCCCTGCCCACAGGTCGGCGTTGGGCAGCGGCGAGCGGAACAGCGTCGAGTCAAAGTCGAAGATGACCAGCCGCACGACATGGCGCTGGTGGTGCCGGCGGCGGTGCGGCGGCGGGTGTGCCGCGGCCGCCGATGCTGCTGCTGCTGCCGCCGCAGCGGCCGGCGTCGCGGCCTCGGGCTCGGGCTCGGGCGACTGCGGCGGCTGTGGGCTTGGCGCGGCGGGGGCGCTGGGCGACACGAGGACGTGCAGGTCGTGCGACGACGAGTACGGGCCGGCCGTCTTGCGGCTCAGGCTGCGGCGCAGGTCGTCCGCCGTGAGGCAGATGCGCGAGAAGTCTGGGCGTGGCAGCAGCCGTTGCCGTTGCCGCCGCCGCCGTCGTCGTCGCCGCATCAGCAGCAGCAGCGCCGGAGACCGCCAGCCGACTCGTCAGCGATGACGTTGCGGGCATCGTCGTGACCCGCGATGACTGCGCCTGCGCGGCAAGGCCCCGCTCCGCCGCCCGCACGCCGCCCCCGCCTCCGGCTCAGGCGGCGGCGCCTGGCGCTGCGCGCGCGCGCGCGCATGGGACGACGCACCCTCGATGGCAAGCTCGTACTGGAACTGGCCCATCGCTGCAAGCGGCGGCTTGGCGGGGGGCGGCCGGCAGTCTTCCCGCACACCTGAGGACGCGGCGCACATCTCGATCTGGTCTCCTATTGGACATTTGCGGATCGCGCCAGCGCACACACACACGCACAGTCGGCGACCCCGCTCAGCACGAGCGCACAGGGCCAAGCACGTTCTTGAAATCCTGCAAGAGCGCCGGAGTGTCAACACATCCTGCGCCGTGCCGCGATCCGGCAGAGTGCCGCCTCACCTTCTTGGACACCCGGTTGCCCTCGAGTTTGTATTTGCGGAACACGCTGCGCGGGAATGCGGTCAGTCCGGCATCGTCAGCCCGGCATCGCCTGCAAGCGGATTTATCTCGGTCGGAACGCACTCGTCGTTCTTGGGGACATACGGCTCCTCGCGGAGAAAGTAGTCGGTCGCAATCGGCCGCGGCGTCTTGCCCGTCATGAACGGTCGCTGCGAGACTGTTGACCCAGCACGTTAGTCTGCATCGATATCTGGCCGCCATTGATTCTGCGGCTCGGATGCCGCTCACCGCGCATCGCAATGTCCTTGCGTCGCTCCTCGCGCGCAAACATGCGTGTGTCAAAGTAGTCCGTCTGAACACGCAGCGACGGATGCAGCGGCTCAAGCTTCCTGCGCAACAGCATGTGCTTTGGCTGCGAGATCAGAGGATCGTCGCATCAGCAGGGCTGCGATACGCACACGCTCCCAGCCATTGCAACTCGCCAGAAACGGTCCTTGTGCGACCTTGCTGGCTTCGTCTGGCGCCGGCTCGGGCGTCTCTGGCGGCTTGATGCAGATCCCGCGCGGATTCTTGCCCACGTTGGCGCGCACCCACGCCTCGAGCCCCGGGTTCGAGCGCAATTTGGACTCGGGGATCTTCTTGGCGGGGTTAAAGTGCCCGTGCTCGTCAATGACATCGGGCTGCCGCAGGGCCGCGGCGGTGTTCACGCGCGCAAACACGCCCGGGACCGCACGCGTGCCCAGCAGGTGGTGCCGCGTCGCGGCAACACGCTCGAGCTTCTCCTCGGTCTGCAGAATCTCCTGGGCCGCAAAGGCCGTGCGCTGCTCGGCCTCGCGCATCTGCAGCGTGCGGCGCATCTCGTCCATCTGCAAGCAGCGTTGTATGACGCTGTCAGCCGGAAGCGTGCTGAGTGGCGCGACCAGCCGCGGCCGTGCGTGCGTGCTTGCCTTGTGCGCGACCTGTGCAATGTATCTCTTCCTGGCGTAAAAGTCGAATCGGTGCTTGCGGCTAAGCCATCCACGCCATCTACCCGCGGGAAGCAAGTGATCGGAAAGCCGTCACAGCCCGAAAACGCCGCGTCAGCGGGGAATGCAGACGCACAAGCTCGCCTGCACGGGCAGGCCACAACGACAGGCTTCTTTGACTGACACTTTCTGGATCTTGGTCGCCATGCTGTTGTAGAAACGCATCCGCCGCTCGTGGCCGAGCTGGATGGCGATTTTCGCGGCCCGTTTGCGGCCACGATACCCGCGAAAGACCCGCTGGATGCGGAGAGTGAGCGTCCTGCGCAGCGAGTCAGCATCGCATCGGAGCGGATCGCCCGCCTGGCGCATGCGAGGCGTACGACGACGCAGCACACATGCGCGCGCCAGCTGTCCGCGCAACCTACTTTAGCGTGCGGAAGTAGGTCAGGCACACGTGTCGCCGCCAGTGCTTCTGGATCATCGCGGCGGCATCGTATTCGCGCTGGCGGTTTGTCTCGGCGTCCCTGCGGGTGCGCCGGAAGCGGATGCATGCGATGCATGGCGTCAGCGCGGCAGAGGCTCTTCCACGAAGAATGCCGGGAACGCGCCGCTTCCGACCTGCTGAGGGCAAAGAACTCGTCGACGGTGTCGGATCTGCGCTGCCAGATCTTGGCAAAGGCCAGCGCCATCGGCAGACGGATTCGCGGGCAAAGTCGTCGGCGTGATTTCGCTCGGCGGTGCGGATCGGCGCCGCAGCGTGTGTGTGTGTGTGTGTGTGTGTGTCGGGGAGATATTTGCGGCCCGTGGGCCTGCACAACGTGCGATGCGCACGGGGCCGGTGGGACAGTGGGGCGGCGTGCGGGCTGCGGCCTCGGCCGGTCGACCCGCCTGCGAAAACGGCCTCGCCCGCTTGCCCCGATGTTGCGAAACGTTTTTCACGGCGCGGTGAGCGACGGGCGGGCGGAAGCCGACGAGCGCGGGGGCGACAGGGCGCGGCGCCGCCCAGGCCGCCCGCGAGGCATCGCCGACCCTGTCTGCGCAGGCAGAGTGCCGCTGACACACACACACCATGCTTCCGCCGCGCACGCACGCACGCACGCAGCTCCGCACGGCGCACCCGCGCCGGGGATTCCGCACATCGGCCGCCGCGGCGAGCCCGACGGTGATCAGCCGGCTGCCCAACGGCGTGCGTGTTGCGTCGCAGGAGTCGCTCGGCCACTTTGTGGCTGCGGGCGTGTACGTCGACACGGGCAGCAAGTTCGAGACGCCAGCGACTGCGGGCATCAGCCATGTCCTGGACCGCATGGCGTTCAAGGTGCGCATCCCGCGGGCTGGCGTTTGTCTGACGGCGATCTGGGCTGGCTGACGGGCGACAACGACATGTTGCTTGCCTGCGGCTGCCGCTTGTGCGTCGGGCGCCTGCGCTCCCGGCGCACGCCGATCGCAGAGCACCAAGGGCCTGTCGTCGCCGGCGCTCGTCAAGGAGCTCGAGTCGCTCGGCGGCAACGTGCTCGCGCACAGCTCGCGCGAGGGCCTGATGTACCAGGCGACGGTGTTCCGGCACGACCTTGCCAAGATGATGTCGATCTACGGCCAGATTGTGCGCGACCCGCTGTTCCTGGACGAAGAGGTCGAGGAGACCAAGGAGTCGACGCGGTACGAGCTGCGCGAGATTGCGATGCGGCCGGACACGGCGCTGTCCGAGGCCGTGCACTCGCTGGCGTTCCAGGCGGACCCGACCGAGAACGAGCGATCGCCGCTGGTTGTGGCGGCCGAGTCGTTTGACGTGCCGCGGACGAACACGCTGGGCAACTCGCTGCTGGTGGGCGACGCGGCGCTCGACGCGATGACGGGCGCGAGCCTGCGCGAGTTCCACCGCACGTGGTTCACGCCCGACCGCATTGTTGTTGCGGGCGTGGGCATGGACCACGCGCGACTCGAGGATCTGGCGGCGCAGGAGTTTGGGTCGCTGCCGCCTGCGACGGCGGACATTGTCGCGGCGCAGCAGGCGTGCACGCAGGCGCCGCGGTACACGGGCGGCATGCGCGTCGTCGACACGTCAGCGATGCCGCCGTCGCCCAACCCGGACGACCGCCCGCTGACGCACGTGCACCTGGCGTTCGAGTCGGTGTCGATGTTGGACCCGGACATCTACGCGCTGGCGACGCTGACGTCGCTGATGGGCGGCGGCGGGTCGTTCTCGGCGGGCGGGCCGGGCAAGGGCATGTACACGCGGCTGTACACGCGGGTGCTCAACCATCACAGCTGGGTCGACGCATGCAGCATGGTCAACTACACGTACAACGACACGGGCCTGCTGAGCATCCAGGCGGCGGTGATCCCGGACAAGGGCACGCACCACTACGTGCTGCCGGTGCTCGCGCAGGAGCTGCTGGGCACGACGACGGTGATTGAGCCGAGCGAGCTGTCGCGGGCCAAGAACCAGCTCAAGTCGAACCTGCTCATGAGCCTCGAGTCCAAGATTGTCGAGCTCGAGGACGTTGGGCGGCAGGTGCTGACGCACAACCGGCGGCTGGACGTGCTCGAGATGTGCCGGCGCATCGACAAGCTCGAGCCGGCGGATCTGATCCGGGTTGCGCGGCGCGTGTTCTTTGGCGAGGACATCCAGTCGCCGCTCGACTTCAACGACCCGCTGTCGAAGCACTGGGTGCGCACGGGCAACGGCGAGGCCACGCTGCTTGCGTACGGCCCGCTCGTCAAGGACGACGCGCTGCAGCGGGCGCCCGAGGAGCTCGCGCACTGGGGACTGGGGCGCGCAGCCGCGACGGCGGCGGCCGCGCGGACGGGCGTGACGCCCGGGCCCAAGAGCGGCCGGCGCTCGTGGTTTTCGCGGCAGTAGCGAATGAACGCCGGGGGCGCCGCCAGCTCGCGCCGGTGGGGTGGGTGATCACGAGCGGTGATCGCGGGGCCATCACGCGAGATCGCGAGACGGCGGGCGGCGGACAGCAGAGAGCGAGACGGCGGGTGTCTCCCGGCTTTCGACCGAGCCATTCACGAGCGTCATGGTCCGGAGATACAGCGGGACAGTGTCGCTCTTGCACACTGATGCATGGTCCTGGGCCACGGACAAGGCCCAGGCTATGTCAAATAGAGTGCTAGAAAAAAAAAAGGACTGCAGGGCGAGGGGGCTTTCACTTCAGGGTTCTGGCGCGGCCGCACTGGGCGGCGGGCGGCGGGAGGGATATTCGCCTTTTGGGAAAAGCACGCCGCCACAAGACGGGCGCTGGCAAACGGGCGGTGTGTGTGTGTGTGTGGGGGGGG
>JADGIZ010000373.1:0-14865 GCA_027604665.1 Polyrhizophydium stewartii | reverse complement strand
CCCCCTACCCGGATCCCGCACGACGGCCGTGCGCCGACCGACCCCCGCTCGCTCCTCGCGCCGCGCCGCGACGGCCTGCTGACGCCGTGCCGGTGCAGGTCATCAACGAACGCCCCGACGGCCTCAGCTTCGAGGTCATCAACCCCATCCAGCGCCTGCGCGGCATCGTGCCCTCGGCCTACTTTGACTCGCTCGACAAGATCCAGCAGGACGCACAGGCCAAGGCCCAGCAGCAGCAGCAGCTGGAGGGCCTCGGCGACTACAGCTACAACCCGCCGCCGGGCGAGTACGACGACTACGGCTACAACAACCGCGGCAGCGGTGGTGCCGGCGGCAGCTACGGCGCCGCGGCGGATCCTTATGGCGGCAGCTACGGCGGCCCCGTCTCGGGCGGCAGCGGCGGCTACGGCCCCGGCCCCGGCGGCTACGACGGCGGCCAGCCCGGCTACGACGCAGGCCCCATGTCGCCCGTGTCGCCCGCGGGCCCGCGCGAGCGCCAGCTGTGGTCCGTGCTCGTGCAGCGCGCCGAGCAGCGCGAGGACGGCCAGTGGTGGTTCACGATCGAGCTCAAGATGACCGACAACACCAGCAACATCCTCTTCCGCACATATGACGACTTTTGGGTCCTGCAGGTCTCGCTGCTCAACCACTTCCCCGCAGAGTCGGGCCGCAACGACCAGGCGCGCGTGATCCCGTTCCTGCCCACACCGACGAGGACAATGACCCCCGAGCAGGCGCAGTCCCGCCGCAATGCCCTCGACGCCTACATGCAGCATCTCATCAAGCTGCCGCCGCACATCATGAACTCGCCCTCGATCAAGCGCTTCCTCATGATCCGCACGGGCGACCTCGACACCGCCATCAACATCCGCTTCGACGTCTCGGAAACGCTCATGGACCTGCTGACCGACTACGAGGAGGACACGGACGTGCGCATCAAGCTCGTGCTCGGCGAGGAGATCATTGCCTGGAAGGAGCCCGACTACGTGTCGTTTGACGAGCTCATCATGCACGCGGAAGAGCGCCTCGAGTTCCGCTTCCAGTACTTGCTCTACAAGGACGAGGTCGAGCAGCTCATTCCGCTGCGCGGCGACCTGGATCTCGGTCTGCTCATTACCACGTACAGCAAGAAGCTCACCTTCTACGTCAGCTGATCCGTCTCGCCTCCTTTATTCTTGCTCGGCGGCCTCCTGCTCCGCCATCTGCCCACTCGCTGCTCCGTCTCTCTGTCCGCCTGTTTTCATGCCTGCCCACTGCCAGCGCCGCCCCGCCCGGCGCGGCACCCTTGTTTGTTTCTTGGTCGCCGTGCCTGCTCCAGATCCGGTCATCACCGCCAGCACGCCCCTCGCCTTTGGCGATGCGCGCAGTGCCCCGCCGTCTCGTTCCATATGCATCTGTGCGCGCTTGCCTGTGCCATCCCCCGCCAACGTCCATCCCCCTCCCCCAGCGCGCCAGCACCAACCCGGCCTGGTCGTCCCCACCTCGCACACCCGCACACATCACCACCTCCATCGCCGCCGACACACAAAACGCACACTTTCAGTCTCTCTGGATGCACTAATACATCATTCGTCCTCATATGCCCAGTAGATCAGATCCATGCTCGGCGGGGCCAGGCCGAAGCGCGTCACGGCGGCGGACGCCTGGCCGCGGTGGTGCGTGCCGTGGTTGACGATGTGGGCAATCACGACGGCGAGCGGCTTGGTGCGTGCCGTGCCGGATGTGGTGCGGTACGAGAATGGGCCTTCGGGATCCGTGTCCGCGGGCAGCGACTCGAGAAAGGCGACAAAGTCGTTGGCTTGGTCGAGCAGCCGACGGCGCAGCGCGGTGCGGTCGGGCTCGATGTCCTCCCACGGCACGCTGGGGCTGTCGGCGGCAGCGTACATGTCGCCCTCGTGCCAATATCGGCCGAGGGCGGCGGCCTGATCGTGCTCGCCGCGCAGGCGGTTCAGCCTGTCCCGTTGGCCAGGGGGTGGCATCGGTGACGACACCGTCAACAACAACAACAGCCGCCTGCGACAACATCAACCGAGGTGCCGAGGAGCACCCACCACACGGCGTCGGACACGAGCAGGTGGCACAGCGTGCCGTGCACGGAGCGGAACGCGAGCCCGGCGTGCGCGCGGTAGTGGACGTCGGGCAGCGCGTCCGCCGCGGCCAGCAGGCGGGCGTACGCCCAGGCGTTGTAGCGGGCCAGGCGCACCAGCTGCGCGAGCGCGTGTGTCGGCGTTGTCATGCGGGCTCGCGGCGCGGGTGCGGGTGCGCTGAAGGGAAGCGCTTTTGTGCATCGCAGATCGGGCCCGTCGGGCCTGCTGTCCGTCCTCCGCCCGGCCCGCCCCGGAGCTCTCCCCGCCGCCCCGCACTCTCCTTTCAGCCCCGATGTCGTCCGCCTCCGTCTCGCCCGTTTCCGCCTGCCCGCGTGCGAGCACTGCTGGCTGCCTGCTGCCACCGCCGCACCAGCCACAGCGCCTCCACGACCAGCGCCATCAGCCACCGCCGGCCCCGCTGCCGAGCGGGGCGGCTCTGGGCGACGTGTCCACACGCACCACGCCCGCCCGGAAGCCGTGGCCCGCGGACGTCGTTCTCGCCGTCGCCTGCCTGCCCGCGGAGCTGCGCATCATGATCTTGCGCCGCGCAGGCCCGCTGACGGAGCTCGTGCACGGCCTGCTGCCGCGTCCGCTGTCGCTCGCCGCGCTGCAGCTCGTCATCGCAGACTGCCTGCGAGCCGACGTGCCCGACGTGCTGTGCAGGCTGCAGATCCCGCGCCTGTGGCTTTCGTGGGAGATGCTGCTCGTGCGCTCGCGGGCCATGTGGCTCGCCGTGCTCGACCGCTTCGTCGTCGCCCCCGCGTGGATCGCCGCCGTGCCGGTGCGTCGCACGTGGCTCTGGTCGCTCGCTACCGCCTGCAACCTTGGCGCCGCCGCCATCCCCACCGCTGCTGTCGCTGCTACGGCCGCTGTCACTGCGGCACATGCCGTCACCGCTGCTGCCGCCACTGCGTCCGCTGACACAAGCGCGTTCAAGCCCGCGGATGACGTCGAGGCAGACAGCCTCCGCGCTGCGCCACCACCACGCTCCCCTTGCAACCCCTTGCTCTCCCACAGCGGCGGCCAGCTCTGTCGCCGCAGCCCAAGCGCTTGCTGGCCGCATGCGGCCGAGCGGTGCCGCGGCCTCCCTTCTCCCGCCGCCTCCGATGCGGCCTCCGCCGCCAAGCCTGCGGCTCTCCGCTTTGGCGGCCCGGCATCATCCGCAAGCGCGCAATGCGACCTGGACGGCGTCTGCCGATGTACCACCGCATCGGACACGGCACACGGCACCCGCGATGAGGATATCCGTGCGAACGACGAGCTGGACTTGTTTGCCTTCCCTGAGGCCGCCGCGCTCGGGCTGCTTGCCTTGCGCCAGCTCTTTGCAGGGTCGCCAGATTCCGCCCTGCGGCCAGTGCTAAACCTGTTGCTCGACAAGGCCGTGTGGAGCCTGCTCGGCGCGCAGCCGCCACCGCATCTGCCAGAGTGTCTTCCCGATCTGATGTCGATTGCGGCCGGGCTCGGCCGCATCGACGTCATCCGTCGCCTGATCTGTCTGTTCCAGTGCGCCGCGCCACCGCGCATCTCGCAATCGCAATCGCCATCGGCATCGCCGCTGCCGCCGTGGTCGCCGGACACAAAGATGCCACCCTGGACGCAGCCCTCCTGGTCGGCCCAGTGCCCGCACTGTCCGTGCTCGAGCGGCGTTCCGCCTGCAATGATGGCCGAGATCGCTGGCGTGCGGCGTATCGCCATGCGGACCGTGTTCGACATCGCGGGAAGGGCCGGGCGCAGGGACGTGATCGAGTTTCTCTGCATGAGCGGGATTGCTGAGCATGCCTGTATCGAAGGCGCCGTCGCCGGCGGCCACACTGCACTCGTGGAGTGGATGCGCGAGCAGTGGCCGCTTCTTTCGCCGTCGCGCTTCGCCATCCAGACCGCGCTGCGTCGTGGCCACACAGACGTTGTCTGGAATCTGCTTGGCGTTTCGTGTGCCGCAGGTAAGGCCGTGTGTGCGTCTGCGCTTCTTGTACGAGCGCGGCGCTGTTTGGCTGACGTGGTTGCTTTGGCGTCTCAAGCGCGAGCCAACCTTGATGTGCCGCCCCATCTTGACCTGTGCATCGAAGAAGCGTTCGACGATGCGCAGGATACGTGTGCCCAGCACGGCCAGTTGCTGCTGTTGCAGTATGTCGTGCGCCATCGCATAGGCACCCCGCTTTCGTTCGCTGCCTTTGAGCTTGCTGCCGAGAACGGCCACACCGAAGCGGCCGAGTGGCTGCTCCAGCATGGCGCGTCTTGCGACCTCCAGGACGCTATCAACAGCGCCGCGTGGAACGGCCACCTGCGCACTGTGCAAATGCTGGCCGAACGCAACGGTCTTGCCGTCACAGAGGCTGCCGCACGATATGCCGCAACTCGCGGCCATGTTGATGCGTTCCGCTGGATCGCGGCCCACCTGGCGGCGCTCGAGCACGACGAAATATTGCTCTCGCCGTCGCGAGTATCGTCACAGTCGCCAGATCCATTGCCCTCACCAACGCTGCTCCGACCTGACCGATCCGCGGACCAGGATGGATCCGCATCCGCCTACAAGCCGCAGCGGAAGCGCATGTCGTACAACACGGTGCTCGAGGCGGCGCGCAATGGCCACTTTTTCATCATTGACGCATATCTGGCCATCGACCATGAGTGCTCGGTGCTGGATATCACCAAGCTGTCGCGTGCCGCCGCATCGGGTGGGCACGAGTGGCTTGCGGGGTGGCTCGCACAAAAGACCGCCGAGAGGCGGTCCCTGGCTGTAACTGGCCCCTGTCGCCAGCTCGCGCATATCTGGGCCTGGATATCCGACTCTGTGTCCCTGTTTGCCTGAAGCATCATCAACCTGCATATCACCTCTGTCTGCAATCGCCACCCCCGGACCAGCCCGGGCGGGAATGAAAGCCGAAAGTTTGCATACCCGAATATCGTCTGTCGCTGATATGGCTGCTCCCGCCGACTGGCCATGCTCTCGCGGCCGAGCTGGTCGCGGATCGCTGCGGCAGAGTGCTCGTGGTGTGCGGCGCGGCGCGCGCCGTCGAACCCTGTCAGCCGGCGCGTCGCAGCGTTTTTTTCTGCACGCGGCGACTCTCGCCCTTCTCTCCACACAACCGCATCCGTCGCAGCAATGGCCCCTCCCGCCAAGAGTGCGTACTGCAGCACCCGGACTGTGGCCCCCCGCATCGATGCTGCCGCTGGCGCCGCATTCTTCCCGCTGCCTGAACCCGCAGACCGCAGCCTGCGAGCGCGGCGGGCAGAGGCGCATGGCGAGAGGCTGCAGACGACACTGCAGGCGGGCGACACTGGGCAGGCCGAGGGCGGTTGCAGCCTGCCGCTGAGCTCCGTGGCGGCATGCAGCTGTTGCGGTGCATCCCATAGCCCTCCTGCTGTGCGGCCGGTGGAGGCTCCGCTGTGCTGCGCACGGCTCGGCGTCGGCGTTGGCCTCTTGGACGGCGCTGCTGGAAAAAAAGGCACCGAAGCCGAGCCGCCGCCCGACAGCCCGAGCGGCCGCCCCGCTCTCGTGCCGGCCTGCGTGCCTCTGCACGCCTGCCCGCAGCCGCTGCGTGCCGGGAGATTCCGCCGCCGAGCGCTTTCGGAGCTGTATCTCGCCAGTGGTCGGCCTCGAAGTGCTGACGAGCGAGTGCACCCCAAACTGCTGCTCCACCTGCAGAGACCGACACCGTCAAGAAGGCTGCTGCCGCTAAGAAGGCTGCCCTCAAGGGCACCTCGACCGTCGTGCGCAAGATCCGCACCAAGGTGACCTTCCACAAGCCCAAGACCCTCGCTCTTCCCCGCGCCCCCAAGTACGTCCGCAAGTCGGTCCCGCGCACGCCTCGCCTCGACGAGTTCAAGGTCATCAAGTACCCCCTGAACACGGAGAGCGCCATGAAGAAGATTGAGGGCGACAACACTCTCGTCTTCATCTGCGACGTCCGCGCCAACAAGCGCCAGATCAAGGCCGCCGTCAAGAAGCTGTACGAGGCCGAGGCTGCCAAGATCAACACCCTGATCAGGTACGCTTGCGCTGCCGCGGCCCCTTCGCCACTCAACTGCCCACATCTGCTGCGTGCGCTGACGAAAATATGTCTTGTGCTGGTCTGGTGTTGTCAAACAGGCCCGACGGCACCAAGAAGGCGTACGTCCGCCTCGTTGCCGACACCGACGCCCTCGATGTCGCCAACAAGATTGGATTCATCTAAATGCGTACGTTAATGAATCTGCTGTGCCATGATGCCCATTCCCGGCTGCCACTGCATTGCGTTCGCGGACGGCGGCGAAGCGGCCTGTGCATCTGGCCGACTCGGCCGATCGGCATCTCGCGCCGGTGTCGTGGCGCGATGGCGGCTCTGCCGTGCTTGCCATGCCGACAGGCGACGAAATGGACACGGCCGTCGCGGCGGCGGCGGCAGCAGCAGCGGCGGCCGTTGCAGGCGCGCAGGCAGGCAGCACCGAGGCAGCCGGCACAGACACGCTCCAGCCCGGCGCACACAGCGGCGACGCCGACGCCGACGCGGACGCCGAGGAGGACCAGTCGCAGATGCCTCTGCCGGCACCGGCCGAGGTGTGCGTCCGCGTCGGGCGGCCGGGCGACACGTACCTACGGCCCAAGGCAGACATCGGCCTGGCGCTCACCAGCTTGGGGGGCACGCGCACGGACGGCAGCGACGTCGCATGGCACTCGACGCTCGCGACGGACCAGCTGGCGGACATGCTCGCGACGCTTCGGGCGCTGGTCGCGAGCCTCAACGCCGAGCTCGCGCGCCTGGGCGAGCCGGCGGTGCTGTGGGACGGCGAGCATGTGTCGATGCGGATCCGCCAGACCGACGGGCTGCGCGAGCTGCATCGGGTCGTGGACCAGGCGTCGTTTGCGGCGGGGCTTCGAGCGGCGTGGGCAGCGCACCGCAACCGCCTTGTGCAGAAGCGGCGTGCGCAAGGCGCCGAGAGGGGGACGTTTGCGGTGCGGCTTGTGGTGTTTGTGACGAGGGGCCATACTGCGTCAGCGGCGGCGGCGGCGACTTTGGAGGCCGATGAGGCCGACCATGCCGAGCGGATCCATGTGAGCAAGAGAGCGAGGCAGATGCTTGCCGCGGCATCCGGATCACCGGGCAGTGCAGCCCGTGGATCCGGGAGTCTGGATGGCGCTGGCGTGCATCCTCAGCAGCAGCAGCAGCACCGCGGGCTATCGTTACAGGAGCAGCAGCAGCCGCAACAGCTCTTCGGCGTTCAGGACGATTGGCCACTCGGAATGCACCCGGGGTTGCATCGTATGGGCGCTCAAGACGCCTTGCTCGGCTCACCACCCAGCGCCGTGCCTCAGGCAATCCAGG
Organism: Polyrhizophydium stewartii; assembly: GCA_027604665.1. NCBI lineage: Eukaryota > Fungi > Chytridiomycota > Chytridiomycetes > Rhizophydiales > Polyrhizophydium > Polyrhizophydium stewartii. Next base: position 7,475 of record JADGIZ010000373.1, on the reverse strand, counting down.
CTGTTGCTGTCGCGGCTGCTGCGGCTGCTGCGGCCGCAGCGTCTCGCCAGATCGCCCGGTCTGAGCCCTCCATCCTGCCATCGCAACACGTGTCGACCCACGCTCCCCAGAATAGCGCATTGCCCGACCACATTGGGCCGCAGAAAACACCTGCTGCGGCACAGGCGCTGCAATCTGCGTATGCGCACTCCATGCTCAACCATTCGCAGCGACCACCAGCCCCTCCGCCAGATGAGGACCTGGTGTCAATTGATATGCGGCTCTTTGACATGTGGATCCCGGTGTCGTTCCGTCGCGCGCAGCTACTGGCATGCCTCGGGCTGCCCTTGGACTTGGTGGACGCTGCTCAGGCCAGCATCGGACAACGGGCCGCCAACGAGCGTTGGACATCCCGCTCCGCTTCCGAGTTGCCATCGCATTTGCAACCAAGGCGGCAGGCGCAGGAGCAAGCAGCGTCTCAGCCGGTATCGGATCGGGACGCGCCATCGGGCGGCTCTGCAGCTGGCACGAGCGGCAGCCAAGGTGCCGGTGCAGATCCGTGATTGCTCGTAAGGGCTTCCTTTGGGCAGTAAACGCGCTGGCGCGGTTTGCGTTACGACCACCGACGATGCGCTTCTCGCGGCGCGCAGCGCCTGCGGCCAGCGGCGGCGGCGGTGTCCCGCCCGCCGCGCATTCGCAGCAAGCGCCGGGCGGACCGCCTCCTGCGGCCGACGCCCGCCAGCCGGCCGCATCGCCGCCCGCCCTTGCCGCCCCGCCCGCCGGCCGGCCCAAGCGGCCGTGGGCGGGCCTGCTCGGCCAACAGCGCCAGCGCCAGCAGCCCGCAACCCAGGGTGCCATCGACGGCGTCGGCGGCGGCGTTGACGGCGGCGGCATCAGAGGCGTCGGCGGCCAGGAAGCAGCAGAGTGGCCCGGGGTCGCCCGCGAGCTGCTGTCGCCAGGCCCGACCGCCCCCACCCGCACCGGCACGGCCGTCGCAGTCGCCAGCGACACGGCGGACGCGGCCGACCAGCGCTCCGAGGCCAGGTGCGACCGCCCTCGGCGACGTCATGGCCGCAGATACGGTCGATGCGGCTGACACCGCCTGCCCAGCCCGCTGCTGGCCGTGTCCCCGCGCACGCGGGCTGCGCTGGCGTCTCGCCAGGCGGGCGGGTCGTCCAACCGCCACTCGTGGTCTCCGCTATCGCTCGGCCCCGGCACTGGCCGGCGGGCGGGAGGCAGTCGAGCAAGTCCTGCAAGCTCAGGCATCGGGTACGGCTCCATCGCCAGCGAGAGCGCCAGCGTCCCAGTGTCCGCGCCGCTCGGCGGTGCCCAGCGCACCGACAGCGCGTCGTCGGGCCACACTGGCTCCTGGTCCGAGCGGTCGGGCGCCCTCCTGCGCCGCTCGTGGGCGGGCGATGTGCCGCCGTCCGACATTGCCACGCCGACCAGCGGCCGCCTGCGTCCGACCAACAGATGGCTGCGGCTGCCGCATCGGCGCACGGGATTCTACGACGAGATCGGCGATGTCGCCACCAGCGGCCTGCGTGTGTGGTACGACGACTACACCACGATTGGCAAGTGCTTCCGCCTGCAGCCCGGATGGCTGCTCGTTGGATGTGCACGCTCATCCAACCGCTGTGCCGCAGACTGGATCCACGACCACGTCAAGGAGCGTGTGCGCATGCGCGGCCTGCGAAGCCAAAAGTCGCTGTGGGGCCGCCTCGCCAAGCGGCTCGACGCCGGCCAGGCGTGGATCGTGCTCACGGCCATTGGCGTCCTGTCTGGCGCCGTGGCCTCGCTCATTGATGTGAGCTACTCGTGGCTCAACGACCTCAAGTACGGATTCTGCTCTGCGGCCCTGTGGCGCAGGCGTGGGCAGTGCTGCGCGGGCGGCGAGGCGCAGTGCAGCGACTGGATTCCGTGGCCGCGGTTCTTTGCGATGGCCGCAGGCGTGTCGTCGCCGGTTTGGGTCGCATATGTCATGTACATTGCCTTTGGCGTGGCTTTTGCCGGCGTCGCTGCTTGCATGGTCATGCTGTCGGCCGCCCAGCCCGTCAACTCGGAGGACATTGCGCGAGATGCACGCGAGGCTGCTGCTGCGACCTCGGCCTTGGCGCGAGCCAGGCGGTCTGCGGCCGGACGAAGTGCCCGCGGCAGCGACGGGCGGCCGCCTGCTCGCCGCTTTAGAAACGGCCAGGGATCGCCGCTTCTGGACACGGCGCGGAGCGCAGACTCGCTGTCGTCACTCGGGTCCAAGCCGACACGCCGCATGCTCTTCCACGCGGCTGGCAGTGGCGTGCCCGAGGTCAAGACGATTCTCGGCGGCTTTGTCATCCGCGGCTTCTTGGGCATGCGCACGCTTGTCCTCAAAATAATTGGAATTGTCAGTAGCGTGCATATCACGTATGCTGGGCGCTGTTTTTCTGACACCGAGCCCATGCGATGCAGACCTTTTCGATTGCGTCCGGCCTCGTCATTGGTATGCAAGGCCCGCTGGTGCACATCACGTGCGCCATCGGCAACGTTACGTCCCGCCTCTTTGTCAAGTACTCCAGGAACGAAGGCAAACGCCGCGAGATCATGTCGGCCGCGTGCGCCGCGGGCGTCTCGGTTGCCTTTGGTGCACCTATTGGCGGCGTTCTCTTCTCGCTCGAGGAGGTGTCGTACTACTTCCCGCTCAAGACAATGTGGCGCAGTTTCTACTGCGCGCTAGTCGCTGCGGTCACACTCAAGGTCTGTGGCCGAAGCAGACTTGGCATCGCTCCGCCGGCGCCGAGTCTGTTTGTGCGCTGACCCGGCGCATAGCTCATCAATCCGCTGGGCACGGGAAAGCTCGTCATGTTCCAGGTCACGTACAATAAGGAGTGGCACCCCGCGGAGCTCGTGCCGTTCCTTGTGCTCGGAGTGTTTGGCGTGAGAGGCGCTTGCTGTCTTGCCGAGCGAAGCCGTAGCGGCCCGACCTGATTGCTGTTCTGTCTGTGCAGGGGCTGTTTGGCGTCTTCTTTATCAGATTCACGACATTCTTGGCCAAGTTCAAGGCGAGCACCTCGATCCCGCGCCATCCTGTGATTGAAGTGCTTGTGATTGCCTTTGCAACCAGCGCGCTGAGCTACCTTCACCCGTTCACGCGGTGAGTGACCGAGCACTCTATCGGCTGCTCGGTGCATGCGATCTGACGATTTTCTCTTGACGCAGCATCGGCAACGGCGAGCTTGTTGCGAGCCTGTTCAGCGAGTGCGATCCTCATCCGTCTGCCGACGATCTCTTGTGCCAGTTGCGTGTATCGCCCGGGCAGCTGCGAATCTGGATTGAGCAACTCGGCCGTTTGCTGATTGAGAGTCTGTGCGCAGAAGCTCCAACTACCCAAGCACGATCCTGTTTCTGACGATTGCCATGCTCATCAAACTCGGGCTGATGCTGTTCACGTTTGGCATCAAGGTGCCGGCGGGCATCTTTGTCCCGTCGATGGCCGTTGGCGCGTGTCTCGGCCGCATGGTCGCCATGTTTGGTCAATATCTCCACCAGTGAGTGCCGCAGCAGCATGGACTCGTACCCGCAAGATGTCCAGAGTCTCTTGCTGACGAGATGGACCGGCGGCGTCGCGGCAGATTGTATCCCGACCATGTCGCCTTTGCATTCTGCAAGAGCGGCGAGGACTGCATTATCCCCGGCGTGTATGCCATGGTCGGCGCGGCGGCCGCTCTCAGCGGCGTCACGCGCATGACCGTGTCGCTCACGATCATCATGTTCGAGCTCACGGGCGCACTCACATACGTGCTGCCGTTCATGGTCAGCATCATGGTGGCCAAGTGGGTCGGCGACGCGTTTGGCGCCGAGTCTATTTACGACGTCGTGATTGGCCGCAGCTCATTTCCGTATCTCAACCACAAGCACACGCTCGTGAGCGAGCCGGCGACGGCGGGCGACATGATGCAGCGCGGCGGCGAGCGGCTTGTTCTTGGCACGGTTTACTCGGTCGACCAAGTCGAAGACAAGCTATCGGTTCTCGGTGGGACATCGCAGCAGAGATGACTGCATGCGCTCTTGTATTGATGCCGAGAGTGGCGCTGACTCGACTTGCTGTGACGACCCGATGTGCAGCCCAAACGTACTCGTCCAAGGACGGCGGCTTGCCGGTCGTCAAGAGCAGCGGCATTCTCGTTGGATACGTGGCGCAGACGGAGCTAGAGCACGCGCTGGCGCAGGTCAGGCACACGCTTGGATCGCTTGGCACGCTCGTGATCCACAACCTTGGGCTGCGGCCGAGCGACGGCGGACACGAGCAGGCCCACGCCGCTGGGCCGCCGATGTTGCAGAGCCCGGTGCATTTTGGCCAGAGCGAGTCGGAGCTCGAGGCTGGGCTCTCGGCCGAGCCGCCGACGCCTGGCCAGCCGCAAGCAGCGCAGCAGGGCCACCGCATGCTGGGCGGGCTTGCTCGAGATGGCAGCCTCGGGAGCAGCGACGGAAGCGCCTTTGCACAGGCCGGCGAGGAGGACAGCCTGATCCCGCACCGGCCCGTGGACATTTCGCAGTGGGTGGATCAGGTGAGCACGACAGGTTGGGCTAGGAGAGGAGCGAGGCTGGCTGCGTGGATCTCTTCCAACTCCGCTGACGCCTGCATGCCGCCTGCAACGACCCCAGACGCCGCTGACGGTGGCCGAGTCGGCCTCGATCGAGCTTGTGCTGGAGCTGTTCATCAAGCTCGGCGTGCGCACGCTGTGCGTGGTGTCCGAGGGCCGCTTTGTCGGCGTGATCCACAAGAAGCGGCTGCTGGCGTTCATGTCCAGCAAGCAGGCGCAGCGTGCGGCCGCGGCGCAGCACGCTCGGGCCGGGTCGTCTGGCGAATGAAGCGATTTCTGGCCACTTGCACCAGAATCCAACATGTCGTACCGCGACGACCGCTTCACGAGGGTTTACATTGGTGCGTCTTGCGCTGCGGGCGGTGGAGGCGGGACGGGGCGCGGGAGAGCGTAGTTGCGTGCGGGCAGCGCAGGCGCAGGCGTGTGCGCTGCTGTCCGCGCCCGCCCGAGGTGCGGCGGCCGCCGCCCTGTGCGCCGCGGGCTCGTCGGCCGCTGCGATCACCGCCGCTGACGCTTTTGCCGCTGCCGCTGCCCCTGCGCCGCTGCTCCTTCGGTCCGCGCTGCTGCCGCCGCTGCTGCCGCGCATGCGCGGGCGCAGGCCGCCTGCCGAGGGACGTCACGGAGCGCGAGGTCGAGCGGCTCGCGCGCGAGTTCGGTCGCCTGCGCGACGTGCGCGTGCTCACGGGCTTCGCCTTTGTCGAGTACAGCGACTACCGCGACGCCCGCGACTGCGTGCGCGAGCTCGACGGCTCGCGCTACGACGGCGAGCGGTGCGTGCTCTGGCGGGCGCCGCACGGCGCATGCGGCTGCCGCGCCGTGTGCACGCGCGGTGGTGCTCGGCGCTGCGTGCGGGGTCGTGGGTTGACGCTCTCGCTCGGACTCGACCCGCTGCTGCTCCAGCATCGTTGCGCAGCCCGCCCGCAGCGAGACGGACCGCCGCCAACCCGAGACGCTGCGCCGCGGCGAGTACCGCATCATCGTGACGAACCTGCCGTCCCGCACGTCGTGGCAGGTGCGTCTGATCCCCCGCGCGTTGTGCGCAGTGTCTGTTGCTGTGCATGCCGCTTGCATTGGCGGAGAGCGGACGAGAGAGAGGCGGCCGTTGGGAGCAAGCCAGACAGCGAGGCGCCAGCGTGCACTCTGGGAGCGAGGCGGCCGCAAGCGCCGGATCGGGGGCCGCCACACGAGGACTGCCGCGCTCCGCACAGTCATCCCACACCCTCCCCATCACTCTCCATCGCCCCTCCTGCTGTTTTGACGGCTCGTGTCTGATACGGCCCTCGCCACACGCCTTATGTGCGTCTGGGGGCAGACTCCCGCCGCTTCCCGCTGCTGCAGCTGCATCTGAGGCCGCTCGTGGGCGTCGTCGGATGGAGCTCGCCAGGGGCCTGCGGCTCGCTCGCTCGCGATGGGATCTGGAGCGCGGCCCCCCGACCTCGGACCCTCCCCACCTCTGGCCGCACGGCGCTTGGCCGCATGCGTCCTGGCACTCGGTCCTCCCTGGCTTCTGGTTTCCGGCCTCTGGCTTCTGGCGGCTGGCTCTTGGCATCTGGCGTCCGGCCTCTGGCATTCCCCGATCTGGCGTCCAATATCTGGTCCCCCGAATCCCGGCGCGGCGGCATTATGCTCGCGGCTCTCCGCATCGCGCGCGGTCTGGGCTGCGCACCAGCTGCTGCTTCGTCGCGGACCCTGATGAGGCGCGAGGCACGGCCGCGGCGGCGCTCTCGCTCGCTCTGGAGGCCGGATGGGTCGGAGACAAGGCGTGTTGTGGAGACATGCGATTGCTGACGGACTCACCATGTACTCACGTGCCGACCCGATTTCGTACTCTGGCTTGCATTCGCAGGATCTCAAGGATTTGTTCCGCAAGGCTGGCAACGTTGTCTTCACGAACATGGAGAGCGATGGAGTTGGGTGAGTCGGCGATTCGGCTGGACTCGATTGGATTCGCTCTTTGCAGGCCGCTGGCGACGATTGCTGACAAGCCTTGCAGCATTGTCGAGTTCTCCAACGAGATTGACAAGAACACGGCCATCAGCCAACTCGACAACACAGAGTTCAACGGCCAGGTCATTCGCGTCAAAGACGCCGGCCGCATGGAAGCAGGCGGTGCCGACGACCGCCGCGACGACCATGTTGACAACCGCCGCGACGACCGCATGGACGACCGCCATGATGACCGTCGCGACGAACGCATGGACGACCGGCGCTCGGACCGGCGCTCGGTGTCGCCGCGCCGCTCGCCGTCGCCGCGTCGCTCGCCATCCCCGCATCGCGATTGATTGAGTTAAATGAAGCTTCTTTGTGGCATGGTCTAAGCTGGCGCACGCTCCGACAGAGACGCTTGTATCATGTTCAGTGCGGTTTGTGAGAAACGGAGCAGCTCGTGCCTCGCAAGGCATCAGCAGCCATGCCCGCACAAAGCCTGCAAGAGCACCGAGGGTGGGTCACAAGCACATCCAACCAGATTGATCGCATGAAAGCGGCCCCCAAAGATCGAATCAACGCCGCTGCAAGTCAAGTTGGTGATGGCTGGGCCAGCTGCGCTTATCCATCGTGGCGCCGGTGCCTGGGATGCGGCTGGAGGGATGTGTGCGGGGTGCTCTGGCGCACATGGGTGTGTCTGCTCGCGCGAGGGCTGCGGTCTCAGCGACGCTGTTGCATTCCGCGGCCGCGCGGGCTGGTTCGCGCACGCTGCAGCGGGCGGAGCGGGATGGATGGAGACGGGCGTCGTGGCGGCATGACGACGGTGACCCCGAAAACGGAAAGCGCCGATGGTTTGCCCCAGTTAGAAATTTCCGGGATGCTGTGGCGACAGCGCGGGGCCTCTGCGGTGCTCTCGCTTCTGCTGGCGCTGCTGGCGCTGCTGGCGCTCGTGCCCGGTGCGTTGCTGCCCGCCCGCCGCCCGCCCGCTGC
>JADGIZ010000372.1:0-14866 GCA_027604665.1 Polyrhizophydium stewartii | reverse complement strand
GGCTGTGAGGGGGCAGGTGTGGCGTGGAAACGAGGGGCAGGGGTGGCGCAGAATGGATGCTGGTGTGGGTCCAAGCCCCTCCCCCAGAAGATGGGTACACTCAGCCCATGACGGCGGGCTCGAGGCGAGGGCGCTTGGACGGCGTCGCAACATGCTGCGGCAGGACTGCGTAGCCAAAGACGCTGGCGGGTGTGTGCACGGCCGACAGCGACGGCACGGGCGGCGGCAGCGACTGCGGCGTGAGCGGCTCGAGCGAGCCCAGCGATGACTCTGGCGAGCCGACGGCGGCGCCCGGAACCGCGAGGAGGTCACTGCGGGCGTACAGATCGACGGGTTGCGGAGCGTGCGGCTTAGGAGGTGGTGCTTGGCTCTGGCCAAGCGGCATGTCGCGGTCGGAGCAACGGCGTTTCCGCCCAGGCGCCGCGACGCTCGGATGGTGATGGTGGTAGCTGGCGGGCAGGCGACTGGCCGTGGGATCGCAGCGCGGCGGGTCGAGCTGGAGCGGCGGCTCGAGCAGCGCGAGGCGAGCGGCGGCGGGAGCGAGCGGGCGCTGCGATGCGAGGGCGACTGGCTCGGCCAGCCGCGGCAGCGGTGGCGCGGGGCCGGTGATGGGCCGCAGAATGGCGGCTGCCGGGTGCGACGAGGGTGGTGGGTAGCACGGCGCGGCGTGCGGGAAGAGCTGCGGCGGCGCGGGCATGGGCAGGACCGGCGGCTGCTGCGGCGGGGGCGGTGGCGGGAGCTGCATTGGCGGCAGCGTCGCGGGTGTCGGGGCTGGCGTGGGCACGGGTGTCTCGGCCGCCCGCGCCAGCGAGTGGACGTGCAGCACCCAGGCTCGGTATGACGCCGGGGAAACGTGGGTCGCAAAGTGCAGGCTGGCGAGGAACTGGCGCTCCATGGCGGCCAGCGCCGCGGGCGGCAGCCCAGAGACCTGCGACCAGAAGCGCATCGGCACCGCAGCGTCGTCGCACGTCTTCTGGGCCACGACGAGGGCAACGAGGAACATGTGTGCCTCGGCGCCGCGCGCGGGCGTGCGCACGCGGCGGGCGACCACGCGCTGGATGAGCTTGAGCGCAACGAGCACCGTCGGCAGCGGCACGACGGGGGCGGCCGCCGCCAGGATGGCGCCGATGGCGGCCGCCGTGCGGCCGCTCGCCGCTGCGTCGATGTCGCCCGATGCCGGCGGCGGTGCAGCGCCGGCGGCGGCCGGCCCCCGCGGGCGCAGGAGCGCCAGCACCAGCGCCGTGGCGAAGCGTGCAAAGTCCGGCCTTGCGGTCGCCTGCGGTGTGCGCGGGTCCATGTTCATCGAGTCTGCTGGCGGGGCGGGGGGCAGGGTGAGGCGACGACGGCGGGGTCGGTCGATCGGATGCCGGCGGGCGGGTGAAGATTCTTGCCGAAACGCGCGACGGCTTTTCATCGACTCGCCGCACAGCCGGCAGCGAAGAGCGATGCTCCGGCGGGGCAGGGCGGTGCTCGGGCTGTGCGATGCCGCCGGCGGGCTGCGGCAGGGGCGGCAGTGCCTGTGCGGGTGAGGCTGACGTGCGGCCGGGCGGCTGGCCGACCGGCGTAGCCGCCTGTTTCGCCGCGCCATGAGGCGGCATATGCACCCGCATCTCTCCTCGAGTTGTGGCCGAGAAACGTCGCGATCTTGCCCGACTCATGGCGGCCAACCCGCAGCCGCAGCACCGTGCTGTCAGCGGACGACGACGCCCAGGACCCTTCTGCCGCTGCTGTTGCTGCTCCCGCCGCCACAGACGACCCAGAGTCCGACGCCTGGAACTCAAACTCGTCGCCCGCAGAGGCCACGCCCGACGCCACCACCCCGGCAGACTCGCCGGCAAGCGACCCCGACCTGCGCAGCATCGCTGCCGATGAGTCAAAGAGCCTCATGCAGTTGCTCTACACCATCGCAGAGGACCAGGCTCGCAAAGGTGCGAACCTCGCCTGCTCGACCCCGCCGCCCGCTGATCCGCCTGCTGATCCGTCCGCTGATCTCTGTCTCCCGCCGCGCAGAGGGATATATCCACCGCACCATCACCTGCAACCACTGCGGCATCTCCCCGATCCGCGGCTTCCGCTTCAAGTGCGTCAACTGCCCCGACTTTGACATCTGCGAGGTGTGCGAGTCCATGGACATCCACAACAAGACCCACGTGTTCGTCAAGATCCGGATACCCATTCCAGCGCTCGCCAACCAGCGCACGCCGATCGCGCACCCCTTCTACCCAGGCAACGACGACTCGGCCGCCCCGACCCCGCACCACCACCACGACGTCGCCGCGCTGAAGCGCGAGACGCACTTTGACGAGATTGAGCTCGAGGCGTTTTATGAGCAGTTCCGCACGCTCTCGACCGTCGACGCCCCTGCGGGCGGCATCGTCAAGGACACGTTTCTCAAGTGCCTGGGCACCATCGGTTTTGAGAAGAACCTCATCACCGAGCGCATCTTTGCCTTTTTCGACCAGGATCGCGACGACGTCATCAGCTTCCGCGAGATGGTCTGCGGCATGTCCATCCTGTGCAAAGGCAGCCTCGACGAGCGCATCCAATGTGCGTACCTCAGCCTGCGTGCTGTCCTTTTTCGTGACGCCGTCGTTTCTGCATGCTGACTCGGTTTCCCCAAAGACGCCTTCCAGGGATACGACCTCGATGGCGACGGCTTCATCTCGCGCGACGAGCTGCGCCGGATGTTCAAGGCGTACTTTAACATCTCCATGGCCATTGTGCGCGATGTGGTCAAGAACATGGAGGCGGGCATGATGGAGTCGTTCGACGACGAGGCCGCAAAGCCCATCTCGGCGTCGTTTATCGCCCCGATCGAGTCTAGCGGCGGGCCAGAGTTGTCGGAAGACGATAATGAGGATGACGACGAGAACACGAGTGGCGCGGATCCAAATGCGGCTCGCCGAGGCGGTCGCCGTGCGCGGCGCGCTGGTGCTGATACTGGAGAAGGATCGGGCAACAATGCTGCCGCAAGCTCCGGCAATGCTGCCAGGGGCACGCATGCTTCGAGCGGCAACGACGACGACGATGATGACGGTTTCGAGCCGCACCAGAACACCGTCATGACCAACGGGATTCGCCGCAACCGCCCACGCGCTGCTGGACCCCGCCGGCCCAAGCCGCGCAAGGTGGCCGAGCCGATCGAGGACGAGCCCGAGTCACCCACACGCCAGCCGCCGCCTCCGCCTTCGCTGCCCGCTCCGCCCGCCATGGCCGCCACAGCGAGCGTCGCGAGCAACACCAGCAGCACCAGCGCCGTCAGCAACCTGCGCCACAGCAACCCGTTCACCCTGCAGTCGCAGTCGCAGTCGCAGTCGCAGTCGCAGTCGCAGTCGCATGCCGCCTCCATGTCCGCGACCCTTCCCCGCCCGCCGCCGCTGGCCACGGGCCAGGCTGCCGCAGGCACCTCGTCGCCAACGACACCCGTGCCACACTCGGCGCCCGCCACGACTTCGATCGCGTCGACGCGCACGGGCATCGTGCGCCGCACCAGCCAGCCCGTTCTGCGCAACTCGCTCACGACCGAGATCAACGCCGATGCCGTCCTGTCGTCGCAAACCGGCCAGCCGCAGTCGCAGTCGCCTCAGCAGCAGCAGCAGCAGCAACAACAACAACAACAGCAGCAGCAGCAGCAACCGCATGCCACGCAGCCCAGATCCCGGTCTTTCCAAAACCGTCGCTCGGTTTCGTTTGATGTGCATTCTGGTGCGTCATTCGGCAGCCTTTGCAGAGTTGCACAAAGCGCACTGCTGGGCTCGTTTTGGCTGACACTGCAGCAACGGTGCAGCGACCACCCCGACAACGTCGATGCGCGCCGCGTCGGTAGACCACCAGGAACACTTTCCCATCATGGAGGCCATGTCGCAGGATGCGATTGAGGAGATGGTCAACCGCACGTTTGCGTCGGTCGGCGCGCTGGATCGCGACCTCTTGACTTTTGACGAGTTCCGCGCCGTCGTGGAGCTCGACACGAACATCTTGGCCTGGTTCGAGTGCCTTGGATCCGTGTTTTGAAACAAGGTCCCAAGCGAAGACGGGGCAGGGGCCATAATTAAACCACTCGAGAAGAAGGATTTGTTTATGGGCTCGGTCAGAGTGGGTCGGGGCCGGTGTGTGTGGGGTTTATTGATGCATCCGGATGCTGTCGACCACGGCCCGCATCTGGTCAGCGGTCACAAGCCGCTCAAAGTGGCTAATGAACGTCACTGGTGTCATGGATGCGATCGCGGCCGCTGCCGCGCGGGCGGCCGACCGTGTCGGGCGGCGGCGCTGGAACGGCTCAAAGTCGTCGTCATCATCATCGTCGCCATTGTCGTTGCGGATGAGCTGGACACCGGGCACGTCCTCCTCCGAGTCGCTTGTAGCACGCGCGGCGGTCAGCGCCGCGGCGGCTGTCGATATCGCCTCGGAGCGCCTTGCAGCTCCAGCCGGTGCAGCGGCAGCAACGGCTGTCGCGCGTACACGCCGTGCCTCGAACGCCTCGCGCGCGGCCAGATCCGTCTCGCACAGATCGACTGCCCACGGCGACATGAGCGTCCACACGCACGCGGGCCGCGTATGCGCCGTCACCGGATCCACAAGCCCCGCCGCAACAAGAACTCCGCGGCGAGAGGCCGCATTGACCGCCGCTTCGGCAGCGGCCGCCGCAGCAGTGGCGGCCGCATCATCGACTGGCGCATCGCGTCTCGCCCGCGCCAAGAGCGTCTCGGCAGCCGCATCACGGGTCGCCGCAAGCGTGCCATAAGCGTCTGTGAACCCACGAGCCGCGAGCGAGTCGCCGATCGCTGCGAACGGCGGATGCACAAGCATGCGCCGGGCCTGCACCTGCGCGAACGGCGTCTCGACGAGCGCAGCGGCGTCGAGTGTGCACTCTGGTTCGAGGGACATGAACGCATCCCACTCGCGCGTCCGCATCACGTCGCTCGCCGAGGCCGCGTCCATCGCAAGTGCCCAACCCGCGACGCACTTCAGCATCGACCGCCGGCCCGAGCCGGTCTTATAAGATGCTGCTGCCGGTGCCGTGGCTATCTGCGTGCAGGAAAGCGCAGCGATCGGGTAATGCGCGTCCGCCCTTGCTTCGCGGGATCGCAGCCGGGCTGCCCATACTTGAAGAGATCCGAGCACGCGCGGAATCGACACGTTGGAACCAAGCACCGCGCACCAAGACTCGAGCTGCGCAACGTCGACTGCCACCCGCGCTTCAATGAGCGCGACCAGATGCATATACAAGGCCATCTCGCGAGGCGTCGCTGCCTTGGTCTCGACGCACGCAAATGCGGCGGCCAGCGGCGCGACAAGGTGTACCGGCATCGCCGGGTTCTGAAGCGTCAGCGGCATCTCTGCGATAGCCGGGCCGAGCAGCGTCAGCACAATCAGGCATGGAGCTCGACTCGACGACGTCTCCCACCAGTGCAGGTTAACACGATCGGCGCTCGGGTCGTCTCGGCAAGCGAGCCGATGCTGGCCCAGAACCCGCGGTCGTCGTCGAGCACCACGTCGGCGTCTTCCACAACGAGCAGCGTCCGTGTCGCAGGAGCTTTGGCCGTCGCAGCAGGTACAGCCGTTGGTGCAGCCTGCCCAGCATCCGTTGGCGGCGCAACAGCAGGTCGGTCCACATCCATCGCGTCGCTCTTGTCGCCCGTGTTGCCTTCGACGCCCTCGATATCGAGATGCGCGTCAGTGTCCGAAGCAGCGTCATGCACAGGTTGTGCGTTCGCTTGCGCTCGCTTGGAGCCGCCAAACAAAGCCCGCATCGCATCGCTGGCAGACACCTTGCCCGCCTTGCCCGCCTTGGCGGCAGGCGGAGGCTGCGGGAGAGCCGCGACCGACTCGACGCTGCTGAGACCCGGTCCCGTCGCACCGCCGATGCTCGCCTGCGACCGCACGCCATGGCTTAGCGCCGCCTCGCCGAGCACCGCAAGCACGTCTTTGCCCGTGCGGCGCTGGCTGGCATTGACCTCGACGACGCGGAACCCAGCCGAGGCCGCCGCGGCATGCACCAGCGCCGACTTGCCGCACCCGGTCGGCCCGACAACCACGCAGAACGGCGCCGTGATCGGAGATTCGTCAATGGCATCTACCGCGTCATCAGTGTCTGTGCTCGCGTCGCTGAAGCGGCCGTCGTCTTCCTCTTGCGGATCAGCGTGTTCGCCATCAGTGCGCGGCGCATCAGGCATAAACGCGTCTCCGTCATCGTAGTCTTGGCCGTAGTCAAACACATCGCTCTCAGAGTCGTCGTGGCGATCTCGGTGGCCTCTGCTCCGACTGCGGCTGCGCCTTCGCTTTGACGTCTGTCCTGAGCGCAGTCGCTTTGTCGCCGCCGCGCGCGGCTGGCGCGGCCGCTTCCCATTGCCAACCACGGCCGCCGAATCCCCGCCTAACTCTGATCCGTCGCGCATCGCTGCCAGGTGTCGCGGCCGCCATGCAGCGAGCCATGCAGCAAGACGGCGTGCTGTTCTCTCGCCTGATACGCCGAGAACATGCCCGGCACGACTTGGACGATGCTTCTGTGCCCACGCCTCAACGTCGGCCTGCGGATCTGCTGTCGATTCGCCTGGTGCGGCATCAGCGGCATCTGCTTTGTACGCGAGCCGAACGAGCCGCCGCATCGCTCCAACGGCCAGATCTTGTGCATGTGTACGCCGTAGCTCGTCGATGCATTCACGCCGGGTCTGATTCGCCTGCGGTCGACTTGCATCGGGTGCGAGGATCAGCGCATCGCGGCTGTCCGCCTGGCTGTCGGCAGTGCGCCGATGCGCTGCCTGTCTCTGTGCTGCAAAGAAGTCGCTCAAGGAAGGCGTTTGAACCGGCGATACCGCGCGGATGAAGAAGCGCGGCTGCACAACTTGCGCTTCTTTGCGGACGAGACCCACGTGCGCCAGATCTCTGCCCGGCCAGGGAGCATCTGGAGCCGCTGTCGTCGGGGCAGCTTGTGGTGCCACGGCATCGGATCCTTGCGGATTCTGTTCTTGCGGTGCCTCGACTGCCATTGCAGTCGGTGCCTGCGCAGAGGCGTCGGTCGCCGGGGTACTCTGTGCAGCAACCTGCATCGCGTCCGACGATGCTGCAACGGCCGCCTTGCTCTTCCCCAAGGCAAAGAACGGATGCGCAGTCTTGCCCTTTGAGAACTCGAGCGTCACGCGCTGGCTGTCGTGGATCTGCTGGCGCAGCCGCAGCCGTTCCTCGAGCAGCTTTCGGGCACGCTTGTCGTCGTCGCTGGCGCCGAGCGCATCGGCGAGATCCGGCTCGGTCTGTGCGGGGTGTGAGATGGCGGTCGAGTCGGCAGGCTGCGGCGTGTCGCCAGGGTTCGCGGTGGTGGCATCAGCCTGCTCAGAAGGCTCGGGTGGCTGCGGCTTGACAAATAGCCGCAGAGACAGTCTGGGCTTGGAGGACGCCGAAGCTGGGTCGCCCGAATCAAGATCGGGCTGCGGTGCGGCAGCAGCCTTGGCCGCACGAGCCGGCCGCGGTGGCCGCGATGGCGGGGCGGAGGAGGAGGAGGAAGGTGCGTCGGTGGGCTTGACGAGCAGCGCCGGGGCCGACAGCGTCTGGGCGAGGCGAGCGCGGGCGGTGACGGCTGCTCCGCGTTGGGAACGTCGCCCATCGGCGGGTTCGGACGGCTCTCCATCGGGCGTCGCAGCGAACGCTGGCGGCACTGCAGGGAGCTCTGGGGGTATCGCTGGAGCATGCGGATCGCTGGCACCGGCTGCAGAGGGCTGCGGAGGCTGCTGCGGCTCCTGGTTCTTGCGGGTCGTCGGCGGCTGGAGCATGGTCGGCAGGGAGCGCTGTCCGGACTGCTTGGGCTTTGCAGTGACGGCGCTGCCCTGTCGCTGGGGCTGGGGGTGCTTGCGGGCGGCAGCAGTCGCGGCGGCGAGTGCTCGTGCGAGCGGATGGGATGCGGGCGGCAGGCGGGCAGTGGCGGCTGACGGTGACGGCGACAGCGCAGCGCTAGCGGCCGCAGCGTCGCCGCCGGCAGTGCCAGGCGTGTCCGAAGCACGGCCGGCGTCTGCGGCGTCAGCCGCTGCTTGCCCCGCTGGCACCTGCGGCTGCGAAAGCGCTACAGCAGCAGGCACCGGAAGCAGCAGCGCGGCGTCTGCGGCGTCCTCTGAGTCGACAAAGGTAGCGGCGGATGCGGGTGCCGGTGCGGGTGCGGGGGCTGCTCGCGGCATCGTCGCCCGCGGGCCGCGGCAAGCTCGAGTTTCTCCCCCAGACGCGCCGCCGCGCGCCATGCGCGAGCCGCCGCAGTCGCAGTCGCAGCCGCAGCCGCCGCCGCCGCCGCAGCCGCCACAGCCGCAGTCGCCGCATCTGGCGCCGCATCTGCCGCCGCTGGCGCCGCCGCGCACGGCGGCCGAGATCACGGCGCTGTCGGCCGCCGCCGCCGCGGCTGCAGCACGCGCGCGCGAGCTCGACGAGCCGCACGCGCTGCCCGCCGCAAGCGCCGTGCGAGGCCCGCGCGTGCGGCAGCTCGCGGCCGCGTATCAGGGCCTCGTCCACGTCGCGCCGCCTGAAGTGCCGCGCGCGGGTCCCGTCACCCTCGTCCGCCCGCCTGTGCCGCATCGCACGCTCGCCGGCGCCGTGCTCGAGGGCCGCCACCGCTTCTGGGATGAGGGCGTCGCCCCCGTGCTGCGCGACAAGGACATGACCGCCATCGTCGCCGGCCGAGCATCACTGCTGCCCGACCTGCCCGACGCCGTTCCGCACCGCCTGCGCTGCGCCTCGCTCGGCATCGCATATGATCCCTCCGACCTCCACCACCACGACCACCACTGCCATGACGATCATCACAACCATCACGATCATCACGGCCGCCGCGATTGCCATCACCGCGAGCATCACGGAGCAACAGATCTCGTCAGAGAACGATCGTCCCATTCGCGCAGCCGTAGTGAGCCACTCCCGCCCCTGCACCAGCCAAACAGTCGCCTGCAGAGTCGCGGCGATGATACAGGCGACGAGCACCGCCACCACCACCACCACCGTCATCACCACCACCACCACCATCACCACTACCATCATCATCATCACCACCACTCGTCCGAGGACAGCGAGCCCAACGCCAGCGGCGATCCTGTACCAGACGGAAAGGCGTCTGCGCCATCCAACCCACACCACCACAGCCTTTTCCCGCCAGGGCATATCGGCACAATCCTCGTCGAAGACGACGAGCCAGACAGCCTTGCAGCAAGCGGCTCAAGCACCAAGACACGGCATTCGCTCACTTCGGGCATGCCCGCTTCCAGCCACTCCGAGGACCCGCACAGGGCCGGCGACCCATCTGGAGCTCTCCACGGCACTCCGTCGCGCTCAGGGACATCTCCGGGGCTCGGGACGTCGCCGCTGGCTAGCAGACGTGCCCGCGCCTCGCTCGGTCTCAAGATCAACACCAGTCTTGGCCAGCCTGCCGCGGGACCAGCAGGGCGCAGGCAGTCGCTTGCGCCGAAGCTCGAGCGCCAATCGGCGCATCCCGCGTCTGGATCGGACCTGGACCATGAACGAATCAATGGCCACGATTTGAGCCAGCATTTCGACCACGGCCATGATCATGACCATAAGCACGATCGCGGCCATGGCGGCGAGCACAGCCGCGACCAAGATCACGATCACGACAACGTTGCAGGACCACCACCTGCGGCTGCCTCCCGCGCGCCGTTGGCGCGGCATGCAACGTCACGCAAGGCTCTGAGTCTGGCGCATGATCTGACAAACGACGATTCGGTCGGCTTTGGCGCACATCTACCCTCGCTCGGATCGCACACAGGAGCCGCCGCAACATTAGCGCCTGGCGACTCTGCTGCCGCCACACTGCCCGGCCCTCGCCGGCGGCTCAGCATCGATCCTGCCGGAGGTCTTGGTCTGCGGCGCGGGTCCCTCACTGACTCCCTCCCGATGCACGGCACGCACCACAAAAAGCGCGGTGGGCTGCGTTCGTCGCCCCTGTACCGCTCCGCATCCAGCGTCAAGGGAAGATCGACAGAGACACTCTCCGAGAGCGTCAGCCGTCCAGAGATTGTTGCCGAGGACGAAGATCAGAGCGAAGAACAGGCCAAGCCAGTACTCGAGCGGCCGCTGCTCGAGCCGCCCATGCTCGAGGTCCTCGACGTTGATGCGGGCGAGATGCGAGCTCCCAAGATCGACAAGTCCTCTGCCGACCCGTCTGTTCTGTCTGGTGGCTTCCACATCCCCAAGGATATCAACCCGTGGATGTTCCGCTGGCTGTACTCCATCCGCGGCGTACTCAACGCCATCAAGATCGCCGAGGTTGACCGCGTCCTCACGGACCAGGCCGCCTCGCGTGTCAGCCTGCTTGACCCGCTGCTGCCGCCGCAGCCTCCAAAGTCGGTCGACCTCACATCTCCCGAGGTTGCGGCAAAGATGCGGTGCGAGTCGCCCGAAGACCTCGCCGGCGCCATCAGGGTCAAGCGAATCCTGGCCATCTCGCCCGACCTGCGCGAGGAAAAGGACACGGACCTGCTCGACCAGATCGTTGGAGGCGCGCCGTGCTTTGCGAGACTGCCACCGACGGTGGGTCATGCCTGATCTGCTCGTGTTTTGGAGGCTCCCAAGGACTCACACCTCTGCGAAACGCAGATCCGCAACAAGCTCCTCGCCCGCTGCCGCGCCGAGACCCACGAGGCAGGCACTCGCCTGATCCGCGAGGGCCAGCGCGCAGAGTCGCTGTATGTCGTGCTCCTTGGCGAGTGCGCGCAGCACCACATTGTGCAAGGCCCGGCGCTCAACTTGCGCAAGGATGCCACCGTCGCCACCTTCCGCGTCGGCCAGTCCATCGGCGAGTTCACCGGCGCCACGGGCCTGCGCACCTTCTCTGTCTCGTGCGTCGTGCGCAGCGAGCTCGTCGCCCTCGACAGATCCGACTGGTTCACCGTCATGAAGGAGGCCAAGTCGTTCGAGTCCTACCAGGTCGACGTGCTGGCGTCGCTGCCGCTGTTTGCCAAGGTGTCCCGGCCGCTGCTCGTGCAGCTCAGCCAGCGCTGGTGTGTTCTCTGTCGGTCGGCCGTCATGTGCGACTCTGTCTTGGTGGAGCGCTGGCGCACTGACTGCCTACGCCAGCATGGTGCGCAGGTTCCTGTCCGAGGCAAGCATCAGCCTCGCGGGCGACGTGGGCGTCAACATCTTCTTCATCGTCAAGGGAAAATGCCGCATCATGTATCAACTGCCGTTTGTCAAGACGCTCGTCGGCTCGTCGCGCGAGCTCAAGCACAAGTACAGCGTAAGGATTGTCCTGCAGCGAACGGCGAGTTGGCCGCACATGCGCAGCTGACAGTCTTTGCTTCCCGCAGCTGCAACCCTTCAAGGGTCAGAAGCTGCAGCCAGAAGTCGACGAGATGGTTTACGACCCATGCGACGTTGGCGAGCTGCACACGGGCGACTTTTTCCCGCAACTCGGCCGCGAGCAAGTCGAGCGGTCGTTCATCAAGAGCATGGCGTCGCTGTATCCGACACCATCGTCCACGAACCTCGCGTCGCCGCTGAGCCCGGGTATCCCCGCTCTTTTTGGCGCCAGCAACGCAGGCCCGGGCGCGCTTCTCGGTACCGGCCTCCTGCCCGGGTCGCGCAACCCGTTCACGTTCTGGCCGCCTGTCCGCCCGCCCAACAACCAGTACACGATCGTGTCCGTCGACAATGTCGAGTGCGCCATGCTGCCGCGCAAGGATCTGCTCGACTTGCTGCCCACAGAGGTTATTGAGCAGATGATGGCATTTGAGCTCAAGCAGTACCCGTCCGAGCTCAAGCTGCGTGAGATGCAGGAGAAGTATCTCACCAGCAACGGCTGGCGGGCGGTCGAGGAGGACGTGATCTCGCGCAAGCTCACACTGGAGATGGAGCGCGATCGTGCGGAGAACGCCAAGCACCATGCCGCGCAGCCCAAGATCGGCATCAATCCGCTTGGCCAGGAGCCATGAGCTGGACTGGCTGCCCGTGGTTAGCCGGCTTGCATAAGCCGCCTTTTGTTTCTGTATTGTTGCTGTTGCTGTTGTTGCAATCGGTTCATTTGCCGTAGTTGGCTGTAGCGCGTTTGGGCGATGGTGGATGAGGCCGGCGCGAGCGATAAACCGGGTTTACCGCCGAATCCACACACAGACTCATTCATTCATCCACGCATGGCGCGCGCAGCCGTGAGAGCGCTGAAATGGCTCGGCAGGAAAGCAGCGGCAGCGGCAGCAGCCGTCAGGACAAGGCGGAGCAGCTCGCTCGACGGGTCGCCAGTAACACCGAGCATGCCAAGCACTCTACCTCGATCGTTGACGTCCAAGGTCTCGTCGCTGTGGTCGCTTGGCTTCGACGACATTGAGGCTGGCACGCCGCTCGGAGGACCACCGGACATTGAGCACAACAAGCCAGAAGGGCCATGTGTCTCCATCCAGCCGTGGTTCTACGGTGAGTCGTGTCGCGCTCTTGCATGGAGACGCGCGCGCCACAAACACACGCAAGGATCCACGGCACGATGCTCGTGGTGGCATGACCGCTGACAAGCGGCGTCGGCGTGACTGCTGCGACACATCGCGCTTTCAACGCGCAGGTCTCTCTCTGTCGCTCGTGTGCTGCTTCCAGCTCATCCGTGCCATGACCAACGTCCACTGGCTGGTCGATGCCAACGAGTCGACGCGTTTCGGATACAAGGGCGCCGTGCAGTACAACGACAAGGTCAAGACGCTTCTGATTGTCGCCCTGGCGTTCTCGATCGCCGTGCAGATCGCCAACCGCGTGCGGGCAACCGAAATGGAAATCAAGTGGACGTCCGTGCTTGCTTTTGTATTCTCGATCGGACAAGGCAAGGTGGCTCGCATCTTGGCTCGCATCGTGCCGAACGGACGAGCTTGGGGGTATTCTGACATGGGGCATGGCCAGTTGTCATGATGGTCTTGTCTGTGCTCCAGTTCTTGCGGACCGACATGCCAAGCCACCAGTACACCGCATCAAACGGCTTGACTGCCTTGACAAGCTCAATCATCACGGGAGCGGTGTGTGTGTACTTTTACGGCATCGACGCCATCAAGCGGCGAAACATCAAGGAGCTGTCGCGCGAGCAGCGCAAACTCGGATACGCCTCGCTTCTGGTGTTCTTGTGGGTTTGGCTCTGTTTGTGTATAGAAGATGGTGCTTCCGCGCGATCACACCATGCTGACGCTGGACGCTATGGGGCCAGCTATGCCGTTATTGGAAGCTTTACCATGGTCGCGCTCGAGGGTTGGGAGTTTGAGGCTGCATCTCAGTTCATCTTTGCGTCGCTGCTCACGATTGGTTGGTGGATGCCCTGGTCGGCCCGCCGTTCCGACGCGTCGCTGCCCGGTGGGGAAGGATGATCGATAATGCGCGATAAGCACTGACGTTTGTCGCTCGCTGGCTTGCAGGATACGGCAACATTGTGCCAGTGACGCTGAAGAGCCGTCTGTTCTTCATGGCCTACTCGATCCTGGGTCTGGGCATCATTGGCTTCTACATCATGGCTTTTGAGGATCGTGTGGTCGAGCACGCCAACTACCACGCACGCAGAAACATCTGCAAAGCCAAGCGCCGCATGGCGCGGTGCGCGACGCGGCGTGAGGATCGCGGCCGGCTCAAAAAGTCCGAGTCGCAGGGGCTCGATGCAACTGCGTCGACCGACACGCTGGGTCCGCCTCTTGACAAGAAGGACACGGACCGAAGTGCGTCTGACGTTGTCGCGGTTGCGCGGGTGCCGACGGGCGTCTCGGAGCGGTCGGATTCCAGCGGCAGCGGCGGTGCGGCGCGGAACAAGATTGAAAGCAAGATACTCTCGCGGCTCAAGGTCTGGCGCGTGGTGCTGTACTTGACTGCGTGGTGGTTCCTTGGCGCGCTCTTGTTCATGTGGCTCGAGGACTCGTGGTCGTACACGGACTCGCTCTACTTTTGTTTTGTGACCATGACGAGCATTGGCTTTGGGGACCTGGTTCCCAAGCGGCCATGGGCGGTCGAGTTCTGGTACATCTTTGTCTTTAACGCCGTGAGTTGGTTCGCACGGCGAGCCGGCATGCAGAGAGAGTGGTTGTGGTGTTGCCGCTGCTATCAGGAATCCGTGCTGACTGCCGAAGGAGCAGATTGCGACGTTTACGTACTTTGTGAACCAGATCGGCAAGAAGGTCGGCCACAAGTTTGGCAAGATGAACCAGAAGGTCGTCTCGAGGATGGAGGCGCGGGAGCGCAGGCGGCGAGAACGCACCCTCAGGCGACGCGGGTCCAAGGCCGCGATGCCGCCGAGCCCGCGCCCGAGCGCGGTGGAGGCCCCGCCCGCCGAGCCGGGCAGCGTTGCAGGCGCCGACGGCCGCCACAGCGGCACAGGCTCGTTGCCGCGGCACGGCGGGCCGGCCGAGGGGGCTGTGGTGGCGTCCGAGAGCGTGGTCAGGCGGCGATCCAAGCCGTGAGCCCGAGCCGCGGATCGAGGGGCGGGCCGGCGCGGCCGGGCGGGGCCGGCTGCTTCCGCGGCCCGCATCTGCGCCCGCCTCCGCCCGCCAACAGTCCCCCGCCCGCCGAGGCGGCTCGGCCGGGCGGCGAATGCCGATTGGCGGGGATGGCGCCCGATAAAAGCCACTGGCGGCGGGTTTCTTGTTGCCG
This sequence comes from Polyrhizophydium stewartii, assembly GCA_027604665.1. Taxonomy (NCBI): domain Eukaryota; kingdom Fungi; phylum Chytridiomycota; class Chytridiomycetes; order Rhizophydiales; genus Polyrhizophydium; species Polyrhizophydium stewartii. The sequence goes on along the minus strand of JADGIZ010000372.1, from coordinate 280 downwards.
CCGTCGCCGACACCTGGAGATGCTCGACGTGATAGCGGCGCTGTTCACGCAGCCGCGCGCGCACGCAGGCGCAGGCGCCCCGGGCGTCGCTGGCGCCGGATCGTCCGGCACGCTGCCGCGGGCGCTGACGCTCTGCCTCGGGCGCGGCCTCGGGCTCGAACTCGCGCTCGAACTCGGACACGCTCTGGCTCGGACACGCACGCTCTGGATCGGACACGCACGCAGCGCGCTGGCGGCCGCGCATGCCGCCGCCGCCGCGCGCACGCACGCGCTGCGCGCC
>JADGIZ010000371.1:0-14866 GCA_027604665.1 Polyrhizophydium stewartii | reverse complement strand
GTCGCCTTTCCCGCCCGCCCAGATCCAGCCGCCGCAGCGCCCCCAGCCGCAGCCGCTGCCGCTCTCCGGGCTTGACTCGATGCGCCGCGCCGACTCGGCCCGCCCCATGGCTGCGCCGTTCTACACGCCGCTTGACCGCTCTGCGTCCGCCACCTTCCAGCCGCCCGGTGGGTTCTGCTGCTGCTGCCTGGCTGCTGCCGCTGCTCTCCGCCATGGCGCCTGACCGACCACCTCTGCTCTCAGCGGCCACCTTCTCCTTCCAGCCGCCGGCATCTGCTGTTGCGAGCCTGGCCGCCCCGCCCCGCCTCGGAGGCCCGCCCGCGCCGGCCGCGCAGCCGCTGTTCGCGCAGTTTGCCATGCCCCAGGCGTACTCGTATCCGCAGCCAACGACGACGCAGCCCGCCTATCAGCCCGTGTTCCATCCCGAGCCGCTGCAGCCGTCGGACGCCGACAACTACATGCAGCCGAGCGGGGCGTCGCAGGTCGACCTGGACATGGCCAGGCAGCGTCCCCTCATCGGCCGCAAGCGCCTGTTCTTGGCCGAAGAAGTGGGTGGCTGACCTCGCCGCTGACCAAACTCCGCCGCGCTGACCGATCATGCCCGCTGACCGCAATCGCTGCTCCACTGCACCCCCTGGTCGCTGGGATCTTGCCCCTCCCCCTGGCCACTGCCCTCTCGTTGCGCCGAACAGGACTACCACGAGCATGTGTACCAGGACAGCCGCCGCCGGGCCATGAACTCGAACGTCGCGACCCCATACGCGAAGCGCATCAAGTCGGATCCCGAGCGCATGGCCAAGGGAAGGCTTGGCACGCCGCGCGGCGGCCGGCGCACGGGATCCACCCCTGCGCGCCGACCCGCCCCGGCCCGCTCGCCGGCTCCGCCCCCTCGCACCCCGGGTCTGCCCCAGCGCACCAAGGCTTCTGCCCCGTCGCCAGCCCAGCCACTCAAGTCGGCCCTCAAAAACACAAAGAAGCGCAAGTCCGCCTTTGGCAATGGCGAGTCGTCGGATGCCGCGGCCGAACTCGCAACGCCAAAGCTCCCCCCGCTGCTTCCCGAGGAGGGCTGGATCACCAAGGAGAGCCACCAAAGCGGCAAGCGTGCCCGTGTTTTCGACATTATCGGCACCGAAGCGGGCGAAGCGCCCTTGACGGCCATGAAGGTCGGCACCAGGGACGACCTCCCCAAGGTGAGCTCGAGATCCCGATCGGGTCTCTTGGTGTTGTACTGCAGGGCCGGGTGCTGACAGAGCATAACAAGCTCGATGCCGCCGCTGATCAGCAGGCGAAGCCCGCCATCGTGTCGAAGCCGTCAGACGTCACGACTGGCCGCGGCCACGTGCATCTGACGCCCGCCAAGAAGAAGTCCTTGACGCTCAAGTCGCTGATTGAGTCGCCAAGAGGCAGCAAGCGCGGCTTTGGCGCCAGCGCGTCGGCGGAGCTTGACGAGGCCGACGAGGCCACCGTAAATCTGCTTCGCCGCAGCACCAAGTCCAAGGCGGATGAGCAGACGGCGCCAGCCACCACAAGCCTCGAGTCTTCGGCCTCCACGATGCCCGCGGCGGCAGCCTCGGGCGCCATGCCCTCGTTTGGCAGCTTTTCTGCATCCAAGGCCCCGGAGAAGCCGTCCGAGACGCCTGCAGACAAGAACTCGGAGAAGCAGCAGCCTGCCGACAAGCTGCCCATCGCACCGCTGTTTGGCAGCTTTGCCGCCAAGCCCATCGAGCCGCCGAAGCCAGCTGCAGAGTCTGCTGCGGCGCCGAGCCTGTCGGCTGCCCCGGTTGGCAGCCTGTTTGGGGAGCCGCCCAAGACGTCTGGTTCGTCGCCTTCTGCTGCCGCGGACACCTCTGCCAAGCCTTTGTTCACTATGCAATTTGGTGCTCCCAAGCCAGATGCCGCCAAGGAGGCCGCCACCATCTCGCCCCCGAAGCCTGCAACCAGCCTCTTTGGACCTCCTGCTGGCATGGATTCGAATGCCGCCTCGGCCCTGGCGACGACCCCGTCTCCGGCAAGCAAGTTCAACTTTGTCGCTCCAGCAGGCGGATCTGGCTCCTCGCTCTTTGGTGCCAAGCCCCCAACGGCTGCGTCCGAGTCTGCCCCGCTCTTTGGCGGCTTCAAACCCGTCGAGAAGCCCGCAGATGCGCCGGCCGACAAGGCTGCTGATGTGCCTGCACCTGCGGCAGCGCCCACGCTGTCGCTGTTTGCGCCCAAGCCCGCCGAGACCACTTCGGCCCCGCCTGCAGCAACCACGGCTGCGCCTGCTCTCGGTCCGCCGATCACTGGCGGCTTTGGCGGCTTTGGCGGCAGCGCCGGAGGCTTTGGCTTCAACTTTGGGGCAAAGACGAATGCGACCACGAAGCCAGATGAGGCCACTTCGGCTGCCGCTCCCGCGCCGGCTTCTTCCTCGTCGACTTTTATCTTTGGCGCGCTTGCCGGCACGACGGCTGCTGCCAGCACGACTGCCGCGACCACGGCGGCAGACAGCCAGCCAAAGCAGACCATCTCTTTTGGCGCTCCAGCTGTGACGGCAACGACAACGGCCGCTGCCGACAGCACATCCGCGCCAGTGCCCAGCTTTGGTGCTCCGACCACAACGGGCTCGTCTCTGTTCGGCTCTAGCGCCACGCCTGCGACCGCGCCAGCATCGGCAGCCCCTGCGCCTGCCGCTCCCTCGCTCTTTGGCCCGCCGTCGACTTCATCTGCACTCGCCTTTGGCCAGCCGCCCGCTGCAGCCGCCGTCCCCGCCTTTGGCCAGCAGCAGCAGCAACAGCAGCCTTCGCTCTTTGGAGGCATCTCCGCCGCTCCGACCCCTGCCGCGGCAACTTCGGCCCCCGCGTTTGGCCAGACGCCTGCTACTGAGGCCCCCAAGCTGACGTTCAACTTTGGTCCCGCCCAGCCAACGACCAGCACGACCACACCGGCTTTTGGCGCCACGACCACATCGGCTCCGGGCGGCTTCTTTGGCGCTGGGGCCTCGGGTGCGGCGCCGGCGCCGACCTCTGCGCCCACGCCTGCCTCGCAGCCCTTTGGCCAACAGGCCCAGGCTCCGGCCGCCACTGGCTTTGGCGCGCAGCCTTCGTCTGGCTTTGCATTCCAGCCCACAACCACGTTTGGCGGCCCTGCGCAAACTCCGACCCAGCAGCCGGCATTTGGCGCTCCCGCCGGCACTGGCGCCTCGGGCGGCTTCAGCTTCAACGCCGGCGCAACTGCCAGCAGCGCACCTGCCCCTGCCGCCCCGTTCGGCGCTGCGAGCTCGGCTCCCATGTTTGGCGCAGCTTCGAGCGGGGGCGCGGCCGCATCCGGACCGTCGTTCAACTTTGGCGCAGGCGCCCCAGGTCAACAACAGCCGGTCTTTGGCGCAGCTGCAGGCGCACCCCCTGCATTTGGTCAGCAGCAGCCGCAGCAGCCGGCGCCTGCCTTTGGCCAGCAGCCCGCCTTTGGACAGCAGCCCGCGTTTGGCCAGCAGCCCGCCTTCGGCCAGCAGCCCGCCTTCGGCCAGCAGCCCGCCTTTGGTCAGCAACAGCAGCAGCAGCAGCCTGCCTTTGGCCAGCAGCCCGCAGCGCCGGCTGCACAGTTCACGTTTGGCGTGGGTGGTGCCGGATCCGCTCCTCCGGTCGCCGACTTCACGTTCTCTGCCGGCAACGGAGGCATGCCCCCACTGCAGCCGTCGGCCGTCAACCCGAGCGTGATTGGCCGCAAGCTGGCGCAGCCCAAGTCTCGCAGGAAGGTGCACGGCCGCTGATTCTCCGACCCTGTCTGCCATGGCGACGGCAGATCTCAACATGATACAGCCACAAACAAAATCCAAAACTTTTGATCAAACAAACCAAATGAACCAGACACAAGAACGAGTATTATTTCACCGTTACGGATGCTGCGGGAGGCCCTGTGCGGGTGCGCTGGCGGTGTCGCCAGCCGGCTCGTCGGGCGACGCAGTCCCCGTGATCTGCGGGACCTGCTGCTGCGGCGGCAGGAACTGCGGCGGCTGCAGCATCTGTGCTCCGTATCCGCGCTGATCTGGGAAGTTGCGAGAGAGCTCGCGCCACAGCTCGTCGCGCAGCATCTGCACACGCCCGCACGGTGTCAATCCACACAATGTCCGCGGCCAAAGCGCTTCCATAGCGATTTCCGTGGCGGGCACACACCTTGATGGACTCGACGCGGCCGTTGGTCTTCTGGTTCTTGTCGACAAGCGCCTGGACCATGTCGCTCGTGTACAAATCAGGGTTGATGCCATTGTCGACGATCCTGCGCGTCGCTGGTCAGCCTGAACAGACTGCTGCGGCGACCGGACGGCGGTGGGGGGGGGGGTCGGCGCAAGCGTCGCATACTCGAGCAGGCTGACGGGGATGCTGACGTCGATGTCGCGCTTCATGTCGTCCAGGTCCGCCAGGCACTGGATCAGCGTGTTGCTGCACGGCGGCGGCAGAAGCGTCAGCGCGGCTGTGTCTGCGGCAGGAAGCGGGTGCACGGGCGGGCGGCGGGCGTGGCTGCACCCGACTCACATGCGGCGGTTGAGCACCTCGCCCGACTCGGGCTGGTAGTCGAAGACGGTCATGCCAAGCTTGAGCAGCGTGTCGAGCGTCTCGACCAGCTTGGCCTCGAGGACGTCCAGCGCCCCCGCGCCGCCCGCGTCGGAGCCCGCGTCGCCGGCAGCGCCGTCGGGGTCGCCGGCGGCCGCCGCACCGCTCGCGCTGCCGTGGTCCACGAGCACGGCCGGAGGGTCCATCGCCGCTGCGGTCAAGCCGCTCACCGGCCGCAGCCGCCGACATGGCCGCCGCCCGCCTGGCATATGTGCGCGCATGGCAGGCGGCCGGTCAGGCGCGGGCATCACGCAGCGCGATCGCCGACCCCGAACCGCGATGCTCAGCGCCCGCACGCTCCGCCTGCCGCTCGCCACCAGCGTGCGCTTCTCGCCCGTCGCCCGCGCGGCGTTCGCCGTGCCCGTGGCCACGTTCAGGACCGGTGCGTGTCCGCGAGCGCCTGCGCGCCGCCCCCCTGCGCGCCGGGCGGCCGCCAGCAGACGCTCTGCTCATCAGCTCGTCGTGCGCTGACGCCCGTTCAACGCTGCCTCTGTGCGCGTGCGCGCCTGCCTGCCGCCATGGCGCGCCGGCGCAACGCTGCGCTGCACGTGCACCTGCAACTGCAACTGCGCCTGCAGCCACGCCGCTGCGCTCGGGTGCGTCGCCCTCTGCGCCGCTGGCGGGCAGTCGCTGCAGCTGACCTGCCGCGACCCCCGACACGTGCGTCTTGCGTCCGGCTGCCGGCGACCGCATGCGGACGCCGTTGCGGCGGCTGCCTCGCCCGCCAACCCGCCCGCTTGCATCCGTGGACCCCTTGCGCTGCGCCTGCAGCCGTTGGTGCGTCCTCTCGCATGCCGGCCTCCCCGCCGCGGCTTCGATGGAATGTCGGCCCGGGCTGACGCTGAAGGCGATCCGCGATGCGGCACGGCTTGCCGACACAGACGCAGCCGCCGAGGAGCCCAAGTCGCGGGCGCACGGCTCGTACCACTGGAGCTTCGAGCGCTCGCTGTCGCTCGTGTCGCTGCCGCTCATTGGCAGCGCCGCTGTGTTCGGCCCCATCCCCGCCGTCGACTTCCTCATGGGCTTTGTGATCCCCGCCCACTGCTACTTTGGCTTCGAGTCCATGATCGTCGACTACCTGCCGGCCCGCCGCGTGGGCGCCTTCTACTCCATCATGATCTGGACCACCCGGATCATCACGGCCCTCGCCATGTACGGATGCTACATCATCAACACCACCGATGTCGGCATCACCGCCCTCACCAAGCGCATCTGGACCGGCAAGGAATAAGCGGCCCCTGGTGTGCGTGCATGGCCTGCCTCTGCTGGTCTGCCTACCGAGCGCCGCGACAGAGCTCGCACTCTCTCAAACTTCCCTCACCCTGCAGTCTACTCGATCGCACCCCTATCCTTTCTCTGCCCAAAACGAAGCCCCATATCGCTCAGTTGCATTTCTCTGTGTGAGAATGGGGTCGGGGCTGTTATTGAGAAGGCAAGCCTTGGCGTGATCCGTCACAGAGCACCCAGATCAGTGTTGGAGCGCAGGCGGGGCTCCTGCGTCGGCGTGGGTCAGCCGGTTACTTCCTGCTCTTCTTGGTGAACAGCTTCTTGATCGCGGCTCGAGGCGTGCCAGGGCCTGCCGTCGACTCGTTGGCCGCCGAAGACGCGCTGCCCTCGTCCGGCTCGCCGCCCAGGTTCTGGACGACAGGGCGCGAGACAGGCTGTTTCGGGGGGCTTGTTGCCATGTCCTTGGACGGGATTGCGGCGGCAGCGCCGGCACCGGAGCTGCGGCGCACTGGGTCGTCGGCATCTTCGAGCGGAGGGATCGACACGAGCGACGTCACCGACGTGACAACGGCATCTCCGGCGGTCCTGGAGCCGACGGCGGGGCCTGCGAGCTGCACGGTCGTGCCAGCCGCGATCACGCCGCCGGCCTCGACGTCGCTGCTCGTGCCCTTGTCGCCGATGCGGCCGTTCATCTGGCGCATCACAAGCCCTCGATAGATGCCGCGACCGCTCGGGCCCATGAGTTCCTGGTGGTTGCCGCTCTCTGCGACCTGGCCGTTTTCGATCACGGCAATCTTGGTTGCGTTGATCACGGTGCTCAGGCGGTGCGCAATCACAACGACCGTCCTCTGTCGCGGCAAATGTGCGTTGATCAGCGAGGGCATCTGGCGCATGCAGCGCGGACCGCCAACTCACGCCTCGCATCGCGCGGTCAATGGCCTCTTGGACGAGGTGCTCGGACTGCACGATGGAGATTTGTCAGATGAGGCTGCGCAAACGAGGGCAGCATGACAGGATGCGAGCTTGCCTCGGCGTCAAGAGCGCTTGTCGCCTCGTCTGGCCGATCGGCAGGCATGCTTAGCATGTCAGCTTCAAACAATCCGCGACAGGCGGGTGACGTGAGACTTCTGCTGCCACTACGCCAAAAGCTCACCAAGAAGCAGAATCTTTGGGTTCATGAGAAACGCGCGAGCGATCGCAATGCGCTGCTTTTGGCCGCCAGAGAGCCTTGGACAGCGCACATGTCAGTGGGATGTTTGCATCAGGACACAAGGACCGCTCAACTTCAGACAAGAAACTCACTGCACACCGCGCTCGCCCACGGCCGTGTCGTATTTGTCCGGGAACTGGTCAATGAATTGGTGTGCGTTGGCCTGTCGTCGTTGGGTTTGAGCAGACGCTGTCAGCACACGAATCGACACTTGATCGCATGGTGCTGTGAACGTGCCTGCGTGGCAGCCTCGATGATCTCCTGCAGAGTTGGCTGGCGGTCCTGGCGGTGCCAGCCGTACGCAATGTTCTCGGCAATGGTCCCGCTGAACAGCACCGGCTCCTGGCTCACGTACCCGATCTCGCTGCGGAACCACTGCAGATCGATAACCTTGATGTCCAGTCGGTCGTCGATCATGATGCTGCCGCTGTCGACGTCGTAGAAGCGCAGAATCAGGGCCATGATTGTTGACTTGCCCTGACCGCTTGGGCCGACGAGCGCCAGCACCGTGCCGGGCTCGAGGGTGAGCGACACGCCTTTGAGGATCTGCGCATCTTTGCGGGTCGGGTACTGCGAGACAAGCGTGGTTTCCAGTGTTGGCCAGCAGCGCAGAGGCAGAGCGTCTCGAGTGCGCCGGCACCCACCGAGAACGAGACGTCCTTGAACTCGATCTTGCCGCGGAAGTCTCGGATCGACGCGCCGCCCGACAGCGGCACGATGGGCACACGGTCCATGAGGTCAAAGATGCGCTGCGAGGCACCGACAGCCTGCATAAAGTCGCCAAAGAGATTCGAGAGCACGCCAAACGCCATGGCGAGCGCCAGCGTGTACAGCAGGAAGCTCGTCAAGAGGCCGCCCGAGATCTCGCCGTTGACGATCATGACGGCGCCAAAGTACAGCACAAGCGCAATCGCAATCTGGGGTAGGAAACCCGTCAGGCCCATGAACAGCGCCTGCACGACCGAGATGCGCACGCCGATACGGTGGGCCTCTTCTATGGCGTGGTTGTACTTATCCTGGGACCGCAGCTCCTTTGCAAACGAGCGAACGGTGCGGATCTGCGAGATGATCTCCTGCGCAACCGTCTGCGTCTCGGCGAGCAGGTCCTGGAACTGCTCCTGCATGCCCGAGACGTAGTTGCCGTAGATCACGGCGCCAATGGCAATGAGCGGCACGCACGAGAACATCACGAGAGTGAGCTTCCACGAGAGCGAGAAGAGGATCACGATCGAGCCGACTGCCTGCGCCAGGAACCGCAGCAGCATGGACAAATCGACCGTGAGTGCCGACTGCAGAACCTGGGCGTCCGACGACAGCCTGCTCGTGAGCTCGCCCGTGCTCGACTCGTCAAAGAATGCAATCTCTTGCATCGTGATGGCGCGGAAAACTTGACTGCGGACGTTCTTGACGATGCGGTAACCCGTCAACGTGAATGCAAGGGACCTTGCGCACGGCATGGCTGTGGTCAGCATAGGGCCTATCGAAGCGCCAATCGCTTTGCGCGCATACCTTGCAAAGCCCGTGATCCCAGAGGCAATGAACCACAAGCAGAGCTCGACCATCACGCCCTTGAGCATATCAAGGTTGCCGCTGCTCGACGTCACCGAGTCGACAATCTTGCCGAAGTAGAGCGGGATGATCAAGCCGATGGCGCTGTTGAAGGCAAGCATCGCGAGTCCAAGGAGAATGAGGTTCTGCTCGACAACACCGCACGCAGCAACCACCAAGTCAGCGCTAGTTGTTTTGTTGAGCGTGCCAAGCCTCGTGGGCTGACAGCGGCACCATGCAGACGCACCAGATCGTCGTACATGAGACTGCCAAGACGCGACCAGCGGATGCGGCGCACGACGGGCACCTCGTCGGGAGAAGCTTCCTCGCCGGCCTCAGTTTCGGCCTCCTGCTGCTGCTCGGCGAGCGCCGCATAGTCGAGCTTCTCGCACCACTCGCGCAGATGATGCAGCAGCGACACAACCTCGGCGACGCCGAACAAGAGAGATACGCCCACGACAAACGCAGTTACAGGAACTGGGATGGGCAGCCCGGCGTGGGCAGCGTCGCTGTCCTGGGCAAGCTTGACGAGCTTGGCGAGCGTCAGGCCGAGCGTGAGACACACAAAGACGTACAGGCACGTGCGCAGGAACACCGAGCTGCGCAGCGCGGGATGCTTGCGAGCAGCGCCCGCGAGACCGGTCGCGGCAAGGGTGCGGCACGTGGACAGCAGCACCACGTCAAAGAGCGTGCTGTGCCAGTTGAAGGTGTTGAGGATCGAGTTCCACAGGTACACCTCAAACGGTACCGTCGGGCGCCTGTGGCCAGGCTCGCCCTCCTCGCTGATGAAGAGCCCCGACAACACAAATAGCGCAAGCAGCACGACGGGATCGAGCGCATGGAGCCACATGCCCGGCAGCGGGCTGCGCTGCGCGCGTGCGGCCGAGCGTCGTCCGCTCCGCGCGAGCGTGTCGAGCGACGACGTGACCGAGTGCGAGGCCCCGAGCGCGGCCGGGCTTCGCGGAGACAGCGCCGGCCCATGCTGCGCGCGCGGCGACCGCCCGCTCTCGACGTCTCGCGGCATCTGGGGCCGAGTCTCGGACGGCGCGTCGCGTCAGATCTGATCACCAACTTCTTCAGGGCCGCCCTCTCCGCTATCCGCAGACGCAGGTGGCATGCGGCAGCGGACGGGCTCGGGAACGACAGTCATGGGTATTTACTGTCCCTTGTGCGAGCGCGGACTGCGCTCAAACCAGCTCGTACCAGCGGCCGCAGATTGACTGCCTCCCGGCGGCAGCGACGTCGGCCTTGGCGCTGCGCTCCTTCCCCATCGCAGCAGCGAGCCTTGGCGATGAGGCGCATCGACGCCTTGGCTTGCAACACCCTCCGTAAGCAAGTCGATGCTGTTCCATGCCGCCGGGTCCTCCGACGGCTCGATTGCAAACAAGGTTGTTGGCGAAACGACTTCGGGCGAGCCGGCGTTGGCCGACTGCGACGGGTTTAGCATCGGCCCGATCACCGGCGCCTTGGCGATGGCCGACTTGATGGTCTTGCGCAGCGAACCCGTGCGCGAGAGCACCTCTTGCAGTCGGCCGGAACTTGCGCGCTCCGTCACCAGCCGCTCGTGGCCAATATCGCCGTCGCCGCCCAAAGGCTGCGCAAGCAGCGCGCTCGTCGCCGACTCGGACACAATTGGTGCACTCTCGTCAGAGAACAGGGCCGCCATGGTGGATGCCGGCTGATGCGTCCTTGATGAGGAGGAAAGACGAGCGGGTTGATGCTGTCGTGGAGAAGCCATGTGGCCGTTCGAGAGTGGGCGAGTGCCTGCAGGCCCACTCGGCTTTGTGTGGGCAAGCTCGTCTTGGCTTGTCAAGTGCAGCGCGCGGACACCGCCGCCACCGCTGTTGAGACTCTCGGCGCTTGCCAAGTTGATATCATCGCCGGCAACGTCTGCGATCCGCCTTGGCGAGATGGAAGGCCGTCCGCCCGGTTCGCCGAGCGCCTGCAGAGAGGGAACCTCGGACGACTGCGATACCCCGCCGCGCAGTGAATGTCGCGCGGGAGAAACAGCCTGTTGCAGCTGCGGCGGCGGTGGCGGCTGCGAAGATGAGCGCCATGAATGCGAAGATGTGTCGGAGTTGGAGCGAGAGCGCGCAAAGTGCTCGTACTGCTCGAGCACTTGGTCGATGTGGTCTGTAGTTGCAAGCGCGCGGCCTGCAGCGCTCATGTCAGGATCACGCATGCTCTCCGACGACAGATATCCCACAACAAAACACACCAAGAATCATCTCGTTGCTGATGCTTGTTTGCGAGTCGTTGAGTATATCGAGCAGCTGAGAGCGAAAGAACACAGACTCGTCGCGCAGTTGCTGTCGGGCATGCGCTTTAGCAAGTACGCCCGGCAGCCAAAGCAACGCCAGCGTGCGCGCAAACCTTGAGCAGCTCCTGCTGACTGCCCGAGGACACCTCGCCCGACCGCATCTGCGTCTGCGCAGTTTCGAGCACCTCGGACAGCACCGCCACAGTCTCCTGGGCAGAGCCGATGGTCTTTTCCAGCTCGCTCCTCTGCTTCGCCGCCCGAGCGGCTTCCGCCGCTGACGCAGCCTCAATGTCGGCAGAGATGCGCGTGAGCTCTTTGCGCTGGTGCTGCAGCCGCTCGGACGTCACTTTGACGCTGTCGCGCGACATCAGCGGCTCGGACAGCGGCACGGGCGGCGAGCCAGCGCCAGGAGCGGCATGTGCACTCTGGCTGATCAACGGCATGGTGTCCATTGTGTCGGTCGACGAAGACGTACTGACACCCTGCGTTGCAGCGTTGTGCGCCAGCCGCCCGCCCAACTGCTCGACAGCCATCGACACGTCGTGATTAAGATCCACCTGACTTTCATGAGCCACGTTCACACGGTCAGAGCTCAGCGGCGGCAGCGGCAGCGGCGGGAGCAGCGGCAGCGGCAGCAGCAGTGGTGGTGTCAAAGTGTGCGGCTGAGCGCGCGCTTGCCTCGTTGAGCTCGTCCGACAAAGTCGTAAGCATCGGGAACACCTCCATCTTGGTGATCCTCGGGCAGGTGTTCATGATTGCCGCAAGTGACATGACGCCTGCCGCGCCAATGATGTTGTACGAGAAGTCGAGCTTCTGGATGACCTTGGAAAGTGGAAGCACTTCCGCGAGTGCAATCGCGTCTGGGCTTGCGTCAGCGGCACGCGAGGCTCGGTCGGCATGGCACGTGGACACAAGCACGAACCTTCAGTGCTCATGTTGGTGTTTGACAGCAACAAGCTCGTGAGCGTGGAGCTGTTCAAGATGAGCTGGCGGAGCGATTCGAGCTGGGCGTACGCGTGTTAGCAGCCAAACTGCAGCTCCCGGTGATCTCAGGGACTTACGGGCGCAAGGTCGCCCGGCGTGAAGATTCTATTGCCGCTCATGTCGAGCGTCTTGATTTTCGTGTTGCGCAACTTGGAATGCAGCGCGAATCAGCGTCCTGTCAGCGAGAGTAGAAAGTGAGGGTATGCAGCAGCGGTGGCCTCACCAACGATGTTGCAACCGCAACAAATCCCGCACCGTCGATGCGGTTGGCACGCAGGCTCAGCTTCTCGAGCGACCTGTTGTTCGTGAGAACATCTGCGAGATCAGCCACGCCAGGCTGCAATCCAAGAGTGTCAGATGTGCTTTGGCGCATGAGCAGACGGCCATGCAAGGCAGTGCCTACTCCGATGTGGTTGTCGCGCAAGTCCAGAAGCATCAAGCAAGAGTTGGCAGGTATTTTTGGCTGATCATCGGATGGGTCTCCGGCCGCAGGGGGCGGCGAGTCCTTGTGCTGGAGAATGCGACCGAGATGCTTGCCCGCCGACGACGTGAGAGCGTTGTGGCGCATGCTGAGGTACATCAGGCGCGACCTGCGGATGCCCTTGTCTGGTCGTTGCATGTCAGACTTGGGAAACCGACGCCAAAAAACGCGCTCATCAGCAGAGGACACCCACAGAGGATCTCGAGATGAGACGACTTGAGCTTGACGCCATCCATCTTGAGGCTTTCGAGTGCCGACTGCCGGAAGCCCCTTTCGCTTTCGGCGGAGAGCGCATGGTTAATGTACTGTACGCCCTGCGAGTCAAGCGGGATGCCGGAAATGTCCATGTGGCGGATTGACTTTGACTTTTTGAGAAAGACGGCAATATACTTGACACCCTGTGCTTGGATCTTGCTGTTGTTGGCAAGCGACACCCAGCTGAGCGATGTTAAGCAAAGGAGCGACTGGAGCAGCATCTTGAGCAGCTCGTCGGTAAGCGCGCAGTTCTCGAGGTTGATGCTCTCAAGACCAAAGTCGATTGTGAGCAGCTCGGCCAGCGGCGGTGCGTTGGACGCCGTGATCATGACGCCAGAAAGGTCGATTGCCTTTGGGAAGGCGTTGCGCTCGACGCCTTCTCGGAGCAGGTTGGCGAGCGAGGGAACCGGCGAGCGATCGTCGGTCTGCAGCAGCTGCATGTAGTAGTTGTGCAATTCAGAGGGCGTGAACTCGGTCGGCTGCCGCACAACCACGGCCGGCGCACTGCGGCGGGTCTGGACAGCTTCTTGAGAAGTGGATGTCTGTCCATCTTCGCTTGGAGCCTGAGAGACTGCCGTTTGGACTGGCGCTTCGCTTGCAGACGCAGATGGCGAAGCTTGCTGCGCAGCGTCGGGCCTTTCCGTGGCCGCTCCGAGCGCGCCTGCATCGTCGCCTGGCGGTCCTACCACGGCAACGCCAGGAGTGGAGCCAGACGGCTGGAAAGTCGCCGTTGCCGCCGATTCGTGCGGGATCGTGATATCGGGGAACTGGAATCGCACGCGACGCTTAGCGGGCGGGCTGGTAACTTGCTCGGCGTGCTGTCCGGCTGTTGATGTGGAATGCGCGATTGTGGCGCTTTGATGGTCCGAGAAGCTGTGGGTGCTTCCGGAGCGTACGGGCTCGCGCTTCAGGGTGCCCGGTGAGCCCGTTGTGGGCGGCGACTTTGAGAACAGGGATGTGAAGCCGCTGCCACCGCCTGCATTACTCGACGGTGTGTTCTTTTTCGACGAGCCGAGGCCCAGCGACCCGACTGCCTTGTCGAACCATTCCTTTTTGAACAGCGCCTTGAACTTGTTCGCTTCCGGAAACGTTGCTGGCTCGCGCATGATACCGCGCGTCGGCCGAAGCGTGCGATGCATCGGCGTTGAGCGAGTCGGCAGCGTCGGAGCCTGGACTGGTGCAGCGAGTATCAGCATGTCTGCTGCGGCCGGATTACGATCTACACATGCATGCAACTCACATCGCACGCTCCGCGGCTCTTCGGGATCCTCGAGACTGCTGAGGAATGCGACAAAGAGGGCCGATTCCAGCAAGCTTACGGGCTGCTGGTCGTCCGCATCCGATGGTGTCGGCTGCTGCTGCGCAAGCTGCGGCTGCTGCGGCTGCTGCGTCTCAAGCTCCTCCTGCTGTTGCTGCCTCATGGCCTCGTGGACGGCGGCGAGCGCAACGGACACATCAAAGCCCATCGCAATCAGCTTGTCGCGGACCCAGTCGGGGTCCTCCTCGAGATCTTCGATGTCGTAGTCGTCGTCTTCGTCCTCGTACTCAAACTGCCGACCGTCCACGCTGTCGTCGGGCGCAGCGTCTGCGCCGCCGGCCGCTGTGGGCGGTCGCGGGGCCGGGGCCGTCAAACCAAGCGCCCTGGCGGCGCCGAGACTGCTGGAGCGCGGCGCCACGGAGGACCCTTGAGACGCCGGGGCGGGCCTCGCGGCCGCCGGTGCCAGGGCAGGCGCTGGTGCCTGCGCCGATGCATGTGCAGGCCCTGCTGCATCCGCGGGTGGATGCGTTGCTGGCGGGCCGACGGCGGCGAGCGGGTGCCGGAGGCCAAGTCCGACGGACGGCGCATCTGGTGCCTGCGGCGCGGAGACGGCCTCGAAGAGGGCATCAATGCCAGCCGACGAGATGAGCGGGCTGCTGAACTCTGGCGGAGCCGGCAACCTGAACTGCGCGGGCTGCTGCTGCCCATGCTGCGTATGCCGGTTGGCGTGCAGCGCCAGCGCCGTCCCAACGGATTCGGCGGCTGAGCCAGCTGCCGTCAAGTGCCTCTGCTGCTCGGGGTGCTGGCGCTGCTGGTCCGGCGGCAGCTGGGGGCGATGGGACGGCCTCGCTGCGCTGGCTGCGGGCGGTACAGCCGACGGCGGTGCGGCTGTGCTTGGCGTGGGCTCGCGCATGGCCGTGGGCGCTGCTGGTGGGCAGTTTTGGGGGAAAGGGAGCTCCCGGCACCGGCGGCACGGGTAGTGTGCGGCAGCCCCGACACGCAGTCTCGGCCGATTCTGACGCTGCCCGAGAACATCAGTTACGATATGATCCTGCGTGCG
>JADGIZ010000370.1:0-14870 GCA_027604665.1 Polyrhizophydium stewartii | reverse complement strand
CGTTGTCTGGTGCCGCCGCCCGCTGCCGCCCACCCGCCGCTCTGACGCCCGCCCGCCGCCGCGTCCAGGTCAAGGACTTCCTCCACTCCTGCAAGATCCTGGTCATCGGCGCCGGCGGCCTGGGCTGCGAGCTGCTCAAGGACCTGGCCCTCTCCGGCTTCCGCGACATCCATGTCATCGACATGGACACCATCGACGTCTCGAACCTCAACCGCCAGTTCCTGTTCCGGTGCGCCTTGTCCAGCCGAAACGGCTCGGCCGACCTCGCCCTGCCAACAAACACTCGCTCGGCAGCACTCTGGCTGACTCCCGCGCCGCACACACCGCACGCAGCCACAAGGACGTCGGAAAGCCAAAGGCCATCGTCGCCGCAGAGTTCGTCATGAACCGCGTGCCCGGCGTCACCGTCACCCCGTGAGCCGCCTCTCCCAAAACCCCTGCCCGACGCCTCGTCGTCTGCGTGCTGACGCCTGGCCCGCACAGCTACTTTGGCAAGATCCAGGACAAGGACGAGGAGTACTACAAGCAGTTCAGCATCATCATCTGCGGCCTCGACTCGGTCGAGGCCCGCCGCTGGGCAAACGCCACCATCGTCGGCATGTTCGACGAGGGAGACCCAGAGACCCTCAAGCCCATCATCGACGGCGGCACCGAGGGTGCGTCCCGCTCTCCCCCGCCCGACCGCCGCACATCCCCAATGCTGACGCCCCATCTTGCATCTGCCCGCCTGCCTGCCGCTCTCCAGGCTTCAAGGGCCAGAGCCGTGT
The DNA here is from genome assembly GCA_027604665.1 of Polyrhizophydium stewartii. Taxonomy (NCBI): domain Eukaryota; kingdom Fungi; phylum Chytridiomycota; class Chytridiomycetes; order Rhizophydiales; genus Polyrhizophydium; species Polyrhizophydium stewartii. Next base: position 14,103 of record JADGIZ010000370.1, on the reverse strand, counting down.
CATCCTGCCCCGCATCTCGGCCTGCTACGAGTGCTCGCTCGACATGCAGACAAAGCCAACGACCTTCCCCATGTGCACCATCGCAAACACCCCGCGCCTGCCGGAGCACTGCATCGAGTGGGCCTCGTCCGTCGCATGGCCAAAGGCCTTCCCGGACAAGAAGATTGACGGCGACGACCCGGACCACATCAAGTGGCTCCTCAACACCGCCCTCGACCGCGGCCGCGAGTTCAACATCACCGGCATCACATACACCCTGACCCAGGGCGTCGTCAAGAACATCATCCCCGCCATCGCATCCACAAACGCCATCGTCGCCGGTAAGGCCCGCTCGCTGCCCTCAGTCCACGGGGAGGGTCTCCCACCGGCGCCAATCTGACGCCCGCCCGCATCCCAGCCTCGTGCGCCAACGAGGCGTTCAAGATCGCAACCAACTGCACAACGTACATGTGCAACTACATGATGTATGTCGGCGACGACAGCGTATACACGTACACCTTTGAGCTGCAGCGCAAGGACGAGTGCCCCGTCTGCGGCTCTGCCCAGATCAAGCTCAGAATCGACCCCGAAAAGACCCTCAGCGAGCTGCTCGACATGCTCCTCGACACCCAGGAAGTGTGCGTTTGTCTGCATCGCAATCACCGCAAGCAGCTTCGTCGTCCCGCGTTTGCTGACCATGTCTCTTTCGCTGCACCTCGCTCGGCTTGCCCCTGCCAGTCAGCTCAAGGCCCCGTCGCTGCGCACGGCCGCAAAGTCGCTGTTCATGCAAGCCCCGCCCATGCTGCTGGAGATGACCCGCCCCAACCTCGACAGGAAGATAAGGGACCTTGTTGCGCCGGGCGAAGAGATCACCATCACCGACGCCAACATCCCCATCAGCCTCCAGCTCACCCTCGAGTTCATCTGAGCATCCCACAAACACCAGCACATACACCCGATCTCGGCGCTGCCGGCATAAGGACCCGTCGTTGGAAGAGCGTCTCGAGCCCGCGACAGCTGGCAAATACAGCGGCGAGCGCGCCATGCTGTGTACTCGCACCGCTTTGTTTATGCTTGCTTAGTCTGCCTGCGCATCTGCGGGCGGGACAAGCCGAGCGGCCCGCTGGAAGAGCCCCAGCAGCGTGTCCGCGGCATTTCCGGCCTCGGCAGCACGCACCAGCTCCACAAACAGCTTGCGCCTGCTGTCCGCGGCGGCCACAGCGGTGCGGCGCTCCGTCGCGGCCTCGAGCTCGCGCGACTTGCGCGCCGCGACCGAGATCACCTCGGCCGGCACGTTGGCGAGCCGCGCGACGTTGAGGCCGTACGAGTGCTTGGACACGCCGTCCGCCAGCTTGTGCAGGAACACAATCTCCTCGTCGCCGTCGTGCCTGTCGGCGCTCGGCCCATGCGCTCGGTCCAGCTCGCTTGCCATCAGAGTGTCGCCGTCCTTGTCCCCTGCCGCGGATGAGCTGGCATCCGCATCCGCCCCCTCTGAGGCGGCATCGCTGCTGCTGCGTCCCGTCCTGAGAAAGCTCATGTGCACGTTGCGGATCGCGCCGCCGGCGACCTCGTCCGCCAGCGCACCCAGTGACGGATAATGCGTGACAAACAGCGTGACGCAGCGCACCTGCTCCGCAAGGTGCCTGAGCGTGGCATACGCAATCGCCGTACCATCAAACGTGGCCGTGCCGCGGCCGAGCTCGTCGAGAATGACCAGCGACCGGTCCGTGCACCGCCGCAGGATGGCCGACGTGTCCTGCATCTCCTTCATGAACGTGGACTGGTTGCGCGCGAGATCGTCCGCGGCGCCCATGCGCACGTGGATGCTGTCAAACACGCCCATGGTCGCCTGCTGCGCGGGCACGTACGCGCCTACTTGCGCCATCACGCACATGAGCGCGACCTGCTTGACAAAACACGACTTGCCGCCCATGTTGGGTCCCGTGATGAGCAGGCACCGCGGGCCCGTCGCCGCGTCGAGCGCAACGTCGTTGGGCACGTACCCGTCGTGCAGCCGGTGCAGGATCGGGTTGAGCGAGTTCTTTGCGGCGATCATGGGCTGCTCTGCAAACGTTGGCCGTGTGTACTGCGGGTTGTCGGCGATGCGCGACAGGCAGAACAGGCAGTCGAGCACGGCAATCGACCGGATCGCCTGCCGGAACACCTGGAAGTGGCTCGACACCTCGCTTGCGTGCGGAGCGTCATCGCGTCAGCAGCCGTCGTTCAGGTCCCCTTTGATCTGACGGCACGGCACACACGCACGCCATGAACGACTTGAACGCGCGCTCGCACGCGGCATTGAGCTCCTCTACGGCGCAGTTGCGCTCCTGGATAAGCTTGACGACCTGCGGCGTGTGGAAGCGAGACACGGCCTTGGTGCTGCCGGTGCACGCACGCAAGTCAGCATCTGCTTCTTCCGCCGCCCCTCCCCGCCAGCGCGCACAGCGCGATGCAGCACCAATCCTGCCACTCACGTGCTGATCTTGATCCACGACGGCGGCGCCTTGCTCGCCCGCGTGTTCGTCAGCTCAACCAAGAACTCGACGCCGCTGACGGTGGTATACTCGAGCTTGGGCATCTTGAGCACGGCGCGGACCTCGTCCAAGTGGTCTGACAGCCGCGCAAGCACCTCGCGCTCGGTATCGACCCACTGGCCAATCTCGGGGTACATCTCGGTGCTCTCGAAAAACAGCAGCTTGTTGTTGGCCTGCGCGCCGTCCCTCGACACGCGCGCCACCAGCTCGGCAACAGGCTCCAGCGTCTCCCACAGCGGCTCCATCAGCCCGCGCAACAGCGGCGATCGAATGCGCTGGTCGACGCCGTTGGGGAACATGCTGCGCACGAGCTTGAGCGCGCTGATTACGCGCCAGACCTCGAGCGGCGACGCGCGCTGGAAGTAGATGCGCGGGAGGCCCTTTTCGAGGTCAGGCAGCTGCGAGAGGATCGACCGCGCGCGCAGGATCGCGGCGTTCTCGTCGGCGAGCAGCGCGCGCAGCTCGTCGACCGCGTCGAGCCGCTGCTGCAGCTGTCTGTCCTCGCATCGCCGCCACCAGCCAGCCGCCGCGCGCAACGCCGCGTCAGCCTTGCCAGTCAATCGACAATCACACAACCAGAGGCGAATCAACCCAACTCGACATGGATGAGCGGCCGCGCAAGCCACTGCCGCAGCATGCGCCGGCCAAACCGCGTTTTGGTCGTGTTCATGGCCTCAAACAGCGACCCGGACGTCGATCCGTTGCCCTGGTTGCGGAAGATCTCGAGGCTCGCGAGCGTGTTGGCGTTGAGATTCATGTACCCAATCTGCCCAAACGGCTTGGGCTGCACGTCCATGCTCAGCAGGTCCGAGAGCCCAAAATCGGTCAAGTACTCGTGCAGCACCACCAGCGACGGGAACACGGCCAGCGGCAGATCTGGCGCACGCATAGCAAGACATCGACGTCCAGCAGAGTGGCTCTCAGCATCCACAGCGCAGTTTGCAGACCAGTCGACGGCGACGCACCTTGGATCCACCGCGGCTTGCCACTCCCAGACACGGTATCCATGATATCCTGGCGCGCCAGCTCGGGCTTGCGATCAAAGCCATGTCGCCGCTCGATGCGCACCGACTCGCTGACTCGGGACAGCTTGCTGTGCGCCAGCCCAATGACCTTTTGCGTCGGGGTGCTGAGCGGAGTGACGGGCAGCAGCAACTCGGCAGGCTCAACGTGCGACAGCCGCGTCTCGAGCTCCGTGCGCATAAAGTTATCCGCAAAGTCGTCGTACACGACCGTCGCGGTCGACAGCTGCACCGCCTGCGAGATCCGCATCCAGAGTCAGCCTGCCGGGGCGGACAGGTGGTCGGAATCATGCAAGCACGCACCAAGATGGCGATGCGGCAGTCGCCGCTCTCCGTGACCTTGTACTCGTGCAACACGACAAGAAACTCTGACTCGACGCCAGACGCCTCAACGGCGTCGTCGCTGTGCGCCTCCATATCAAACAGCATCGTGCCGCGCGTGTACACATTGGCAAGCTGCCGCACAAACGGCGCGCTCTTGTTGCTCCCGGCGGCCTTGAGCGCCGCGGTCTCGGTCTGCCGCACAACGCCGGCCTTGTGGCCCAGGTTGACAAGCTTCTTGACATGCACCTCGAGCCGGTGCACGGGGATCGACGCCGTCATCATCGAGTGGTCCATGAACGCCACGATGCCCAGCTCGCGCGACGCAATCTTGGCGTCCTCGCCAAAGAAGCGGTACTTGTAGCCGACCTCGACAAAGAGCAGGACGTCTGGGTGCGCCGACTTGATCTCGAGGAACTGCTGCTCGAGCGGCGTGAGCTTCTCGCCCTTGCGCGGCTTCTTGGGCGGCGGTGTGCTGGCGTCGGTTCTCGCCGATACGGATCGCGCCGCGGGCTGCGAGCCTGCCCGACCAAACTTGCGCGGCGTCGTCGGCGGCGTGCGATCTGTGATGGGGCGCCGGCTGCCGCTCATCTGGCCGTCGTCGCCATCGCCGCCATCGCCGTCGTTGTCGCCGCCATCGTCGTCGCTGTCGCCACCATCATCGCCTCGATCATCGTTTCTGCTGGCGGCTCGCTCGGGCAGCTGTGACGGCGGCGGCGACAGCGAGCGCGCACGCTTGAGGGTTCGTCCAGCGGCGACAAAGCCCGCGAGCTTCTGGCGGATGCGCTCGCGGCTTGACATGCCGTCGGACTCTGCCGCCGGGGCCTTGGGCTCGTCCGGACGGCTGGACGGCAGCGCACCGTGGTCGCCTGCGCTGGCCATCCCGCCGGCAGGGGCGGCCACGGTGCCGCTTGGCATGCGGAAGCGCTGCAGCAGACCCTTGGAGGTGTCGCGCTTGGCGGGCCGCGCCGGCTGCACCGGGCTCGCAGGCGGCGCGGGCGTCGGGACTGAGGCCGAGGTGTCGAGGGAGTCGTGCACAGGCTGGCTCGCCTCGCGGGGAGCGGCGACAGGTGGCTGCCGCGAGCCACCAGCAGGCGCAAAGAACGAGCTGATCGTGCGCTGCTGCGCCGCGCCACTCTTGGCTCCGCCGCCGCGGCGTGCGGGCTGCATCGGTGCGTCGGTGTGGCCAAGCGTCCGACACGCCGCCGTACTCATTGTCGCTCACTCTTGGTGTTGCGGAACCGGCCCGAGCCGCCTTGAAACGCGCGAATTTCTTTGCCCTTGGACTCGGCACACCCATACAGAGATGCTCGGGCTGATCAGAGCGACACTGCGCACCAAGGCGTCGCTGGCGCTGGCGGCGTCGCCGCTCGAGGCGTCGCTCGTTGGCGCCTCGCGCGCGGCGCCGGCCGCGCTCAGCCCGTTCCTGTGCGGCAGCGCCGCTGCAGCCGGCGGCCCCTCGGCCCTCGCGCAGGCAACGCCCATCCACCAGCAGCTGCGCGGCTCGAGGTACCCCTCGTACGGCGGCAAGCGGCTGCCCGGATACATCCTGCCCAAGCAGTCCGAGCCAACGGCGATCCTCAAGAAGATGCTCAAGGTGCCACATACTCGCCAGCCGGCCCTGCATGCGCACATGTGCGAGAGCACGCTTTGCTGACCAAACATCCCCGCTGGTGCAGATGAAGTTCTTCCGGCTCAAGCGCGGCAAGGCCGGCCAGCGACCCCGCCCGCCCGGATACGGCCGCCAGGACGGCTGCATCAGCAAGATGAACATCTGATATGCGCTGGACTGCATGCACACGAACCGCACTCTGGCGCAGCGCAGCCGGAAGGCAATAACACCACAACGACCACCGATGCTCACTTCGCGTATTCAAGCTCACTGCACGCATTCAAGCCTTGTTGAGTCGCAGCGGGCTGAATTGGAAGTGATGAGTGTCATTCGCACGCAGCAGGCGGCATCTCGGTCATGTACGCCTTGTACGCCGTCACGATCTTGCGCAACTTGGCCTCGCCCGCACGCCGCGCGTCCTCGCACTGCTTGAGCTCGCGCTGCAGCTCGACCATCCTGCGCGCCTGCGCCTCGGCCTGCGTCTGCAGATCGTGGATCTCGGCCTTGTGCTGCTGGCCCGCCAGCGACAGCGTCTCGGTCGCCGCGAGCTGCGCCTGTAGCTGCGCCTCCTTGGTCTCGACGCTCTGCTGCAGCTCGGCCATGCGGTGGTTCAGCATGTCGATTTGGTGCACGGCCGCGACGTACTCGTTCACCACGGTGGCGAACACGCTTGCGAACGGGAACGGGTGGCCGCCGCTGCTTGCTGCGCCGTGGCTGAGCATCGGCTGGGTGCCCGACAGCCACGTGATGCCCTCGGTGAAGACCAGCATGTTGCTGAACTGCTTGTCGTAGTCGGACAGCACCTGGTCCAGCTGCTGGCAGTCGGCGGCGCTGCGCGCGTAGTCCTGCTTGAGCGTCTTGATTTTAGCCAGCCACGCCGTCTCGCGGGTGCGGTGCTTTGTCTTGCTGGCCGCCATGCGCTCCTTGAGCGACTCATTCTCTTCGGCGAGCGCATTCGCGCGCTCGATCATGTCTGCATGCATGAGTGGGTGTGTCATTCAGGCGATGCCGCGGTTTGTCAGCGTCGCCCACGCAGCCGCGACCGGTCAAGCGAGAGCCAGCCGTACGCACCCTCGACAATCTGGCCAAACTTGGCCAGCTGCTGCGACGTGTTGTCGTTGTCGCGTAACAGCTGCAGCAGCGCGCCAACCTCGAACGCGTCGCCGGCCGAGTCGCCCGTCAGGCCGGCGAGCAGCGCGTCCAGCTCGGCCGCCGGCGCGCGGTGCTGCGGCGAAGCCGCGCTCTTGATGGCCGCAATGTGCGTCTGGAACGCGCGCTCGAGGTTGGCCATGGACGCACCCTCGGACGACTGCGAGTCGGGCGTCATCAGGCCTTCGCCGCCTGCGTCGCTCGCGGCCGCGCGCTGGGCTGGCGCGCCATGCGCATGCCGGTGGTGCTGATGCTGATGGTGGTGGTGGTGATGTCCGTGATGGCGGCCCTCGCGCAGCTGCTTGGCGTACTCGACGGCCTTTTGCGTCCGCAGCCGCTCGTCGTGTACAGCGTTCTCGAGCGCGCCGATGCGCGAAATCAGCTTGCCTTGCTCTGCGTCGCGCGCCCGCAGCTTCGCCTCGCTGTGCTTGAGCGCATCGCGCACAAGCTCGTTCTCGCTGCGCCACTCGGCAATGGTCTTTTCCAGATACGCAATGTGCGACTTGAGGCTCTTGTTGGCGGCCTCGAGGTCCTTGATCGCATCTGCTGTGGCCGACTCGCTCGCGGCGTTTGTCTGCATCTCCTCGAGACTGGCGACGAGTGGGTGCTTTGGTGCAGGAAGCGAAGGTGTTGCCTGCTTTGGAGCGGGCGGCGGCGGCGGTGGTGGCGGCGGCGGTGGTGGCGGGGTCGCGGACGTCGCCACAGAGTCACGCACGGGCTCGATCGCAGTCTTGATTTCAATCTGGCGACGCTGCAGATCGTCGATGATGCTCCTCATCTCCTTATTAGCCGCGACGACCATGCCCATGCTCGCGCGGACCTCGTCGTTAGCGCGCCGCAGCTGGTCAATCTCGGTCGTGAGCGCCACAGCGTGCTGCCGAAGCGTCTCATTCTCGCCCCGCAGCGCCGCGGTCTCGGCGTGGTAGCGCTCCGTCAGCTCGCCCACGGTGCGCTCCGTCTCCTGCCGCACCTGCGTGCTCTCTTGGCGCAGATGCTCGATGCGGTGGTCAATCTGGATCGACTCGTCAAACGACGCGCAGACGTCGCTCGACACGGCCGAAAGCACGTCGAGCATCTCTGCGCAGGCAGTCAGGAAGCTCTGCACGTTTGGCGCGTCGCCGCATGTCCGCACAAGACGCTGCAGCGACTGGTGCGACGCCGTGAGCAGATCAAGCTGCTTGAAGATGCTTGGGCCGCTCGAGAGCCGGCTTGCCGTGCCGGAATGCATGTACTCTTTGCGTCGCTCGGACAGCCAGCGCAGGCGGCTGTCGGCAAGCTTGACCAAGTTGTCGCGCGTCTCTTGCTGCGACGCGGTCATTTCGCTCTCGCGCGCCAACGTGTGCCGAGCGGGAGGATCCGGCGAATGCGGCGCTTGCACAGAGTCGTTGGCCGCACGAGGCTCGCCGCGCGCCTTTTCAAGCGCATCTTTGAGCTCCGAGATCTGCGTCTTGAGGCCCGCCTCGGCTTGGTGCATCCGCTTGCTCTCGCTGCGGAGCATCTCGTTTTGCTCGCTGAGAGACTTCATCTCGAGGGCCTGCCGCGAGTGGCGCATGTGCAGATCATGGTTCTGCGCCTGCAGTGCGTCGCACTTTGTCGCAAGCGTGGTTGATTGGTACATGGCATCCTGGCACTGCGCTTTGGACTGCGCCAGCTCGGCCTCGAGCTGCTCGATGCGCGCCACAAGCCGGCCAGCTTCTGCTGCAGATCGCGTCGCCTGGAAGACCGGCATCTGCGGCTGGACGGTCGGGTATGCAGCCAGTGGCGGCGGGATGTCTGGAGTCGCGAGGTGCTCGGCACTGGTGCGGATCTCGCGAGAATGCGGAAGCTGGATCTGTGTCATCGGCGCTGGCGTCTGCATCTGCGACTCGGAGAGGACGCGACGCAGCGCCGTGTTCTCTTGCTCGAGCTGCGCCATGCGCGCCAGCGTCTCTGCGGACACCCGCGCAGGGTCTGTCTTGGCGACGTGCTCGACGGCATTGCTGGTTTCGCGAGGCCCAAATATGGGCTGCTGGCCTTGCGACGCGAAGATGGAGCGCACGTTCTCGCCCATGACAAAGACGTGGTCGTTTGGATCTGCGAGTCCGTGCTTCTTGGCAGCGCCTGCGGATCCAGGCTGCACTGCAGCGGGGAGGTCAGACGCGGCACTTGATGCAGAACCTGCGTCTGTGTGAGGCGCATGCCGCGACGATGCGATGCCGGTCAAGCTCGCCGCGGCCGGCGTCCCTGCAGCCCGATACGACGAGCTTGCTTGCGCTGCTTCGCCGTTGGCTGGGCCAGTGTCCCTCGTCGGCGCAAGCTTGGCTACCGGAGAGAACAGCCCTGTCTCGAGCGAGCGCAGCGTCTCGGATATCATGGACGCCGCCTGAACAAGCTTCTGCGTCTTCTTGGACAGGCTGCTCGCAGAGCCCGAGACCTGCGCCGCGGCAGACTGGCTTCGCGACTCGGTGTTGTGGCCAGCGGGCCGCGCGGTAAGTTCTGGCGCCGGCGCCGCCACCGGGTTCGATCCTGCCGGCTGCGTCGACGAGGACGCATCTGGCCAGAGCGACATGATGGCGTCGGAATGCGCGGCAAAGGCGTTGTTGTCGGAGTGCTTTCGCTTTCCCCCGCCGACCCACACACGGCGCACCGCCGGCCATGTTCATATATCTCAGCAAGAAGGTGCGCCAGCTCGTCCGGGTGCATCACCTGCGCGGCGCGCACGCGCAGCGGCCGGCGCACTTCCTCCACATGCACACACACCCCATGCTGACGCGCCGCGCACGACCCTTTGTGTTGTCTGCAACTCACCAGATCGCGATCCCCAACTGCGCCAATCTGCGCGCCGTGGCGTGGAACAACGACCAAGGCTGGATCGCATGCGGCGGCGACGACGGCCTGCTCAAGGTCCTCAAGCTCGAGTCGGCGGCCGTGACCTCGCCAGCCGTCAACTCGGCCACGTCGGCCGTGTCCGCGTCCTCGAATGCGCTCGACGCTGCCACACCGGGTGCCGGCGGTCCGGGTGGTGCTGCCAAGAAAGCCGACGGAGCGACTCCGTCCGCGCCCTCACAGCTGTCCATGAACCAGACGCTCGAGGGACACCAAGGTGCGCCGTGCCGCGCCGCGCCGCACCGCGCCATGAGCCATGAGCCAGTCGCCTGGCCAGCAGCGCGGGGCTGACACGCACGCACTCCCGTCAAGGCCCGGTCCTCGTGGCGACGTGGAACCAGCAGCACCACAAGCTCACGACGTCAGACGGCAACGGCCTCATCATTGTGTGGATCCTGTACAAGGGTATGTGGTACGAGGAGATGATCAACAACCGCAATAAGTCGGTCGTCACGGACATGCAGTGGAACAAAGATGGCCAGAAGATCTGCATCGTGTACGAGGACGGTGCGGTGATCTTGGGCTCGGTCGACGGCAACCGTATCTGGGGAAAGGAAGTCAAGAACACCCAGCTGTCGCATGTGCAGTGGTCCCCCGACGGCAAGTTTCTGCTCTTTGGCACGGGCGGCGGCGATCTGCAGCTCTTTGACGGCCAAGGCACCTTTGTGGTGAGCGCGGCGCCGCCCTTCTCGCCAGCATAGTGACGCATCCGAGCCGAGCATCATCTTTAACTCACTCTCGTATGCGAGTGCAGAGCAAGGTGCCCAACTTTTGTGATCCAAGCGGCAACGTCAAGATTGCTGCCCTTGACTGGTACAACGGATGCAAGGGATACATTGAGCCGGGCATCCCGTGCCTCGCTGTTTGCTACGAGACGGGAAAGCTGCAGATCCTACGCGACGACAAGGACGCGAGTGCGTTCAACATGAGGCAGTGATGCAGTGATGCAGGATTGTTTTTCAGCACGCTAACAAACACGCCATCTCAGAGCCCGTGCTCATTGACACGAACATGAAGTCGCTCAAGATGAAGTGGAACGTCAACGGCACGATCCTAGCCGTCTCGGGCCTCCAGTTTGTCAAGAACAGCCAGGGCGAGGAGAAAGAGACATGCGTCGTCCAGTTCTGGACGCCGACGGGACAGGTGAGCGTCGCGAGTGCCGCAGCACCGCCACGCGGCAGCCTCATAATGCTCTCTGGTGCCAGTTCCTGCGCTCGCTCAAGGTCCCGGGCAAGAAGATCTCGTCCATTTCGTGGGAGCACGACGGCCTGCGCATCGCGCTCGCGGTCGACTCGTTCATCTACTTTGCCAACATCAGGCCAGACTACAACTGGTCGTTTTTCGCGCACGATGTCGTTGTTTTCTCATACAGCAAGCCCGAGGTCGCCGAATCGACCGTCGTGTTCTGGAACACCAAGACGAACGACAGGCACACGAGGCGGGTCAATGTTCTGGCTGCGTCCGTTCCTGTGATCAGCACCGAGCCACTGACCTTGGCGCGCACACAAACATAGGCCTGTAAGGAAGCTGCTGATGATCACGTCAGCGGGCGAGCACTGCCTCATCATCAGCAAGGCAGACGATGACTCGCAACAGTGCGTAGGACTTGCCCCGACGATTTTAGCACCGCTCTCGTGATGCTGAAAGACTTCTGCTCACTGCACTGCCGAAAGATGCATCCTGACCGTCTATAACGCAATCGGCACGCCGCTTGAGACAAAGTACATTGAGTTTGAGCCAAAGTTTGCGTCGGTCTCGCGCACCAACGTCTTTGTCGCATCGAGCGACTTGCTGCTGCACTGGCAGTTCAAGTCGCTGGCCAATACCAAGATGAGCGCTCTTGATGGTGCGTTTGCCAAATCGCGCCTTATCTTTAGATGCACAACAGACTAACACTGCCTGTTGCAGCCATTCGGCGCAAGGATGTGCGCGAACGCGCGTTCCACATCGACGACATCAGCATCATTGGCTCTGGAGACGGCGGCTCGGCCATTGCTGACCTGCGATCTCGCACGTGCGTGCCACGACTCATCGCCAGCGCGGCATGCACCGTGTCCAACATGCACCCTCAACTCGCGCTGACACGACCAATAGACCGAGCAGCGACCCGATTGTGTGTCTGACCGCGTCTGAGACGGTGCTGATTCTGGCTCGTCAGTCCGGCGCACTGCACCAGTACATAGTGCCCTCGGTGACGCTCGACAACAAGTACACGATCGCACTGCGTCCGCAATCCGTCGGACTCAACTCCAACTCGACGCGCGTCTCCATTCTCGATGTCGGCGGCGTGCTCAGACTCTTTGATCTCGAGCGAAAAGGAAACGGCAACAACATCATCGGCCCGGCTGCAGGGTCCATGTCCCAGCAGGTTGCTGCTGCTGCGAATTCATCAGGTTCAAGTGCTGGTGCTGGTCCCAAGGTAGGAGAAGGCGGTTTTACCGCCACCACGACGTCTTCGCTGATCTGGCCGAGCTCCAGGTCGACGGAGGGTGCCTGCTCGACTTTGAGCGCAAGGACGTGTGGGACGTGCGCTGGGCCAACGACAACCCGGAAATGTTCACAATCATGGAGAAGACGCGCATGTATATATTCCGCAATGTCGACCCGGAGGACCCGCTCAACTGCATGGGCTGTAAGCGTGCTTCTCTCAGTGCTTGAGCAAAGCAAGCGAAGCTGACTACTTTTTGCCACGATTCAGACATCTGCGACTTTGAGGACCTGCAAGTCAAAACGATTCTGCTGGACGACGTGATGAAGGATCCAGAAGGCCCCATCCGCGATGCCGTGATTCACATTGAAACCAAAATGCTGCGCGACGTGCGGAGTGAGTGTTGCATTTGACCCCGCGAAGCGCACGGTGGCTCATGCACGCACACTCCCGCAGCCATCTTGTCGCAGAACGGCCTGATGGACGCAATCCAGTTTGTCGAAGATCGTCCACATCCGCGTCTGTGGCGCATCGTCGCTGAGGCGGCGCTTGAGCTGCTGGACTTCCAGCAGGCGCAAAAGGCGTTTGTGCGCTGCCAAGACTACCAAGGCCTGCAGTTCATCAAGAGTCTGCAAAAGTTTGACGTGAGTTGGGCGGGCACACTGTCCGAAGCGTGCCATCGTTGCTGAGGCGTCTGTTCCAGGATCCGATGAAACAAAAGGCAGAGATTGCCGCGTACTGCACCCAGTTTGAGGCGGCCGAGAAGATGTACCTTGAGATGGACCGCAAGGATCTGGCCATCGACCTGCGCATCCGCATGGGAGACTGGTTCCGTGTTGTGCAGCTGATCAAGAGCGGCGGCGGTGGAGACGACCTGCTGCTCGAAAAGGCGTGGAACCATATAGGCGACTACTACTACGACCGCCAGCGGTGGTTGCAGGCCATCACGTACTACTCACAGGGACGCAACCAGGAGCGTCTTGCCGAATGCTACTACATTCTCGAGGATTACGAAAGCCTCGAAAAGGTCGCGTCGGGTCTCTCTGAAAACAGCCCATTGCTGCGGGTGGGCAAGCCAAAGCATTTCGAGTAGCGTGACAATGCGTGACGCTTACTCCGCATTCTGCAGAATATTGCCGAGAAGTTTGTGTCGGTTGGGCTGTGCGACCAGGCTGTGGCTGCATATGTCAAGATCGGAGATATTGAGTCCGCAGTCAACACATGTGTTCAGCTCAACCAGTGGAACACCGCCGTCGAGCTTGCCGAGATCCACCACTTCAAGGAGATCGAGGGCGTGCTCGCAAAGTACGCCTCCTATCTCCTCGCCAAGAACCGCAAGTGGGAGGCCGTTGAGCTTTACCGCAAGGCAAACTACTGCCAAAAGTCGTCGCGGCTGCTCTTTGAGGTGCGCACAGACAGTCATCTCAACTACACAGCCTCCTACTGCTCACATGCAGGAGTGCAGCTCGCGCAGGAGGCAGCGTCCACCAACCAAAGCATCTTGACCGTCAAGAAGCTGTACGTACTGGCCGCGCTTGAGGTCGAGAGATACCACAGCATCGCAAAGGCAGGAAAAGGCGTCCACCACGAAACAGTGAGGATTGCTTCTGCTCCCTGGGACTTGCAGTCCTGTAGCTGCTGACGATCTCTCAGACGACGGCGGCGCTTGATGGGCTGCTCGCCGAGGATGCGCAGAACATTGGTGACAACAAGTTCCTGGACAACGTGTGGCGCGGTGCAGAGGCATACCACTTCTACATTCTTTCCCAGCGGCAGTTTTACCGCGGTGACCTTGACGCAGCCCTTATCACTGTGCGGCCGGCCCATCGCCAAAATTCCATGCGCGCGGCTGGCTGACATGAACCTCGTAGGCATTGCACTTGCGCGAGTACGAAGACATTATCGACGTCAAGACAATCTATAGCCTGATAGCACTGGTCAGCTTCCATGCGAAAAAGTACAACACCTGCTCCAAGACATTCATCAAACTTGAGGCCCTTCCCAACGCGACCGAGGAGCAGGTGTCCATGTACGAAGATTTGGCGCTCAGCATATTCACAAAGTAAGTAGTTAGCATGCCCATCTCCGCGTTCAACAGGACTGATACGGCTCCGACTTGGCGCGGCCAGATACAAGCAGCTGGATCCCAAGGGCTCGCACGTCACATGCACAAACTGCATGAGCAAGATCAAG
>JADGIZ010000369.1:0-14907 GCA_027604665.1 Polyrhizophydium stewartii | reverse complement strand
CGCACCTGTGCGGAGCGCCCGTCGCGGGCGGGCGTGCGGGCGCGGGTGCGGATTACCGTCTTCTGAAAGGTCTCGAGCCAAGCGCTGGCCTGGCGCTTTGCGTCGGACGACGCCTGCTGGTCCTCGAAGAGCACGTCCAGCGCCTTGAGCACCTGCTCGAGCGTCGCCATGAAGCCGGAAACACGGGCAGGCTCGTGCACGCCGCGATGCGCCGCGCCTCGTCCGCCCCATCCCCGCCCGCCAGACCAAAACAGGCCGAGCCGCTCTCGCCTGGGCGGCACACGCACCGGGCATCCGGCCGGCCTCGCGCCATTCATTCCAGACGCGGCGGCACCATGACATGCAGCAGATTGCGCAAGAGTCCCAGATCGTAGATGTTGCGCATCTTGCGTGCATACTTGCTTGCGGGCAGATACGCGACCTTTTCAGGCGCAGGCGCTGGCAGCGCTTTGGCATTCTTCTTCTGACTCTCTTTTCTGCGCCGGCGAGTCGAGTCTTCAGCTTTTCCCTCGAGCTGTGCGCCATCGTCGTCGTCTTCATCGGGTACATCCTTGAAGAAGTTGTTGATGGCGGTGCATCGCTTGCGCAGCGTCTTGGCCGAGTCGCTGTCCGGGCCTGCAATGACCGCCGCAAGCCGCAGCTTGGGATAGTCTCGGTTGAACTCGTACAGAATCTTGGGGATATCCTCAAGCAAGCCCTGCTGGTCGGCGCAGCGGATGTCCTCCCACTTGAACGACTCATTGGCTTGCCGGCGAGAGACTCGTCAGGACGCGAGCGAGTGCGCATTCTGTGCTCACATGCTGGTGTACTCACTGGTCATGCCTTTGAGCACCGTGTACATATGATACGCCAGGAATGCAAAGACAATCAGCGCGCACATGGCCGTGAAGGCGACGAACGCGGACAGGCGTGGCTCGACACGCATAATGTGCTTTGGCGCCGCAGCATCAGCAGCTCGTTCAGAAACGCCGCCTCTTGCCAGGATTCGCAACTCACCCGGATCTGCATGCTTATCGGTAGCTTGGTAATGGCATGCGTCACAGGGTCGCGGTAGTACGCCTGATCAAGCCTGTGCACAACAAAAAAGCGGTTTGAAAGGACGTCGAGCGCATAGAGGCAGCCGTAGGTGCAGTAGAAGCCTGTTGAGAGGAGAAACAGGACGAACCACCGGTGGTTGTTGTATCCGACGCAGTTGTTGACTGCGCAGATGACTGTCAGTACTGCTCCACCGCTGATGGTCGTGATTGTTGCTTACTCCAGACGCAGTGGTGGCTGGGCCGTGCCCCACGCGAGCGCCATGTCAGCGATAAGGGCGCGCATTCGTCTGCATGGGCTCAAGTCTCGAGACTCACTCGAGCTCGGCAATGCAGCCCTTGCACGTCGAGCAGTGCTTGGATCTTGCGGGTCTGCGAGGCACGTCAGTGAGCGGCGGCTCAGCAAGGCCAGATTCGCGCTGAGACCCAAGCCCACTTTTGGATGTGGCATGTTCTGCAGATTCGCGGCGCGTACAGCCAATAGTCGTAATCAAACTTGTCCAAGACCTTGTCCACGTTGTCCTTTGTGACAAAGCCAGGGTCGGTGTAGCATGCCTTGTAGAACGACACAAAGGTGATTGCAACGACCGGCACAATCACGAGCCTGGTTTACGCGAGGTGAGTCGCTCGGACGCCTATCTCGGAAGACCCACAGCATCCATGCCAGTGCCCACCAATTCTCGTCGAAATCCAAGTGCGGCAGGGTGCTGATGCAGAATTCAATGAGGCCGCCGACGGTCAGGAGCAGATAGAAGAGCTGGCCGAGCGGGTGCTTCTCGTTGCCGACCCAGTTGGCCTGGCGCTTGAGGAACGCAACGCCTCGCTCGCCAAATACACAGACGGCCAGCGACCTGGCAGCGTGCGAGCATGAGGCCGCGTCAGCGGCATGCGCTGCCTGGCAGGGCCGTCGTGCGTCGCTGCTCACGCGAGGGCCGACGGCAGGCGTTTGGTGACGAGGCTGTGGATGTCGCCGACGATGGTATGGCGGAAGGCCTGCGTGGGGCCAAAGGCGAGCACAAAGACGAGCGCCGCAACGAGCGCCGCCCCGCTGGCAACGACGCCCACCGTCTGCGCAGCGTCGCCGCGGCGGTGGTGCGGTCAGCAGGCGGACTGCCCGTCGGCCGCCTTTCGGCCGTCTCGCACCAGCTGCATCTTTGGCAAACCCGGTTGTGGTCGCTGCACCGGCGGCAGGCACAAGGCCGCCAGGACAGGGGATCGACGGGAGGCACAAGTTCATTCGTATTGTCGCCCTCCGGCATGCACTGACGGACGGCGCTTGGAGTCTGGGGGGACGGGCCGACGGCGAGCATCGCCGTCTTGGACACTCACTCAAAGGAATACAGGTGGGACGTGTTGGCGATGCGCACGAGCTCCTGGATGCGCGCGCTGAGCTCGGGTGCCGCCAGCACCGACTGCGGAACCGTTGGGAACGACGACGGCAGGTGCTGCAGATGCGGCGACAGCATGCGCAGTCAGCACATCTGCATCATCCGGCGGCTCTATGTCGCACACCGCGAAGCCAGAGCACGATTGTACCAAACGCACCTTGCTCTCCTTGAACGCCGTGTGGTGCGACAGGATCGCATGGCACAGGATGAACCGCACCATGAAGTTGCGCAGAAAGTCGTCCTGGGCAAAGCGCTTGAACGACTTGTCTGTTTCGCGGCGTGGCAGTGGTCAGCGCGCATTCGAGTGCGGACTCACGGCAACCGCAGCATCAGCAGCAGCGCACCAATGATTGCGTCCTTCTCAATCAGCTCTGCAATGAGCTTCTCGGTTGCGTCCGCATGGAACACGCATTGCGACCAAATGTCCGGACTGAGCGTCTCCAGATCGCACACAAACACCAGTCCCTTGATGGGGGCGTGCAGGAAGAGCGTGAACAGACCGCCAACGTGAGTGGTGTCTGCACAGACCAGTCAGCTTTGCGTTTACAACCGCAGCCGATGCGTCTTCAACGAATTGCGCACCCTTGATGGACGCAGGGTACTCAGTCGGGCTCAACAGGCAGACGAACGGCTGCTCAAAGACTTTGGAGAATGACTTTGCAGCGAGGCGTCGCATCGGTTAGCGTCTGGCCGCACGGCACACATCTCTCCATCGCGGGGTCCTCACCGTGAAGGCTGAGCTGTTGTTGCTATCGACGATAACAAAAAGAGGCTTGCGCGTGAAGGGCATGAGGTCGTCCGGATGCAGCGTGTGCACCAAGGCGGTCTGGTCTGGGTCGGGCTTCTCGAATCCGGGCTTGCGGCTGTAGTTGATGGCCATGGAGACGCCGCCAGCATATGTTTGCGCCGGCGCAGCGCGCTTGGCACCGTCGGCGGACAGGTAGAGCAGCATCGCCGAGTTCTCGCTAATGTCTTTGAATGCCGTGGCAATGTATAGCATGAGCTGGGCAAAGGTAGGGCGATAGAGCAGGTACCGGTGCGGGTTGGTGCGGCGCGTCGCAGTGGACTTGTCGACGTCCTCTGCGCCTTCGCGAGACTCCATGCTCGTCATGGGGTCGCTCTGCGGGATGGCTGGCTGTAGCTGCGTCGGGAGCGTCGTGGGCTCTCGCTCGAGCGATTGGAGGACACGGTAAATGTCGAGCGTGAGCTCCGAGATTTTGATCTGCAGCGACCGCAAAGCGTCAGAGATGCACACGGGGCCAATACGTCGCAGGCTCTATGCCGCAGCACCTGGTTAGAGTGGTTGCCGACGAGAATGGCTTCCTGCAGCTTGAGCTTTGGCGCGCCGTCCTTGTCAAACTTGAGTGTGTTCTGGAGCTGGATGCGCGACGGGAAGTGCAGGATGCTTCCGTCAAAGTCCAGTGGCGCCAGGCGCTTCTCGGCCTGGAGTGTGCGGGCGAGAGGCAAAGCGTGGGTGGGGTCGGTTAGCAAATGCAGGGCAAGGTGGCCATGGGGAGTCCTGGCACACCTCGAGGAAGGTGGTCATCTCCGAAAGGACGACATGCCAGTCGTTGGCGTCGTTGGGAGTGAAGGTGGCAATGTACTCGTTGATGAGCTCGGCGAGCTCCTCGACGAGGACTTTGGCCATCTCGTTGCGGTTCAAGAGGACGCAAACGATGATGAAGCGCGAGTAGTAGCGCATTTTCTTGGTCATCAAGACGGGGCTGGGCGGCGGGCCGTCAGCATGCATTCACGGCGCGCAAGCAGCGGACAGCAGGGACTGCGGCACACCTGCGGACTTCCATGACGTCCTTGAAGTACATGCGGTCCCTGATGGCTTCGTAGAAGATGAATGACTCGTAAAGGTAGTTTGTCTCGCTGGTGCGCATGTAGTAGTTGTAGTACAAGAGGCCGATTTTGGACGCAATCTCGCCAATCTCCCATCGCTTGAGACCGTAGTACTCCTTGTTGTCGAGCACGGAGCTGCATGCACCGACAGGGCTGTGTCAGGCGCCAGGGGCGGCACATCTCTCGCGGCGCCTTCGGGCGGCCGCGGCAGGGTGCGCCGGGCCTGGCCACGCACCGGTACTTTTGCTGGAACTTCCATATCTTGGTGTAGACCTCGAAGGTGCGCTGGAAGTACGGCTGCCAGCTGCGGCCGGTGGGCGGCAGGTCACTGTGTGGGTGATGGGAAGGTATGCGATCAGAAACGCGAGATACCGACGGCGCCGACGCATACCAACACCAACCGAAGCCCCGCAAACAGCTGCTGCGACTTCTCGAGGAGATATTGGAACTCTGCGAGCAGACAGCGACAAGACGGATTAGTGCCGGTGCTGCGGGAGGTGCGCAGGCCCCACACGGCTGTGGCCACGGCCTGCGCAGCCGCACGCCCGATACGCCTGGGGCGGCGACCGGGGACGGCCGGCGATGGAGCCACGACGTTTGGGACGTGCCGATGCACGTGTCTGAGCGGAGCCTCCCGCTGGACGGCCACGGCGCGGCCCAGGCCGGCCTGCGCAGGCGCAGCAGCGGGCGGGTGCGCACGCCTGCGCGCTCAGCGGTGTGTCTGCCGCGACGGGCCGTGGGCCGCGCCGCAGCAGGACGGCCGGCTGGTGGCCGGACAAGGCAGTCGGCGGGCAGCGCCGCGAAGGGCGGGCGGCCGCTACCCCCGGCCGGCGCGGTGGGGGGGGTGCGCACCTTCTACAATCTTGGCGTTGCTGGGCGGGTTCCCCGCGACGCCCGAGTCCGTGAACGTGCCGCTGTGCGTCGTGAAGGCGCTGGCGTCCTCCATGGTGTGGGGTGCTTCGGGCAACGAAGGGGCGATGTCCGCGGCCAGACGACGGCCAGAAACGCGCGCAACATGGACAATGGCGAGGCGCCTGAGGCCGGGGAGGCCGAGCTGCGCCTGGTATGCATGACGCCGGCACACGTTGCGCAAGGTCTGAACCGCAAGGTATGGGCGCCGAAGGCGATGGCGCCGATGACCAGACCCGGCTTGGCGCACAGCTCCTGACGCAAGGCACGTCGCCGGCGAGCTGGGACGCACACCACCGCCGTGGATTTCGCCGATCCGAGGCGATCGGCGGTGCTCAACCCAGAGTCGCGCATGCACCAGCGGACGGCGGAGGAGTCGGTTTACTTGTTTTTGAGGTGCTCGGCGGCCATAGGGGCCGCGTTGAGCAGCGGCGGCTTGAGCTCGAGGATCTCGCGCTCAACTTTGATCTGGTATTTCTTGAACAGGTCGTTGAAGTCGAGGATGCTCGGCGCCTTCTTCTGCGCCGTCCAGAACCGCTCAAATCCGTCAAACAGATAGCCTGCGTGCGCACCGTGCATGCGTCAGTATCCCCGCGACACAGGGACTCGACGGACGCCGCACAAGAATTGACCCACAGTAAACCTCGTGGTAAACCTCCTTGGTCACGCCAAAGCGGTAGAACGTAAACTGGAGGAACCGCGTTCGCACGAGGCGCAGGGCATACGCCGTCATGTTGATGCCGACGATTGCAAACGAAAACCATGAGGCTGGATGGTGCGAGGCCGCGAGGATGCGCGCAGAGATTTCCGGGTACGTCTTGCACAGATAGTGCAGGTCGTCGAGGGCGAGCAGACCCATGCCCCGAAAGTCGGTCGACGGGTCCTTGCCCTGGAACCCAATCTTCTGCCACTGCGAGGTGTACCGCGACGAGAGCTTCTCGTCGGGCACAAGCAGATCCCACAGCTTTCGGTGCGCAATGGGTCAGAGTGTCAGAACAAGCAAGAAAGAGCGGCTACTTCATCGCGAGCGACCGCTGACGGTTGGCCGCACCTCAAGCAGCTTGCGCTCGTTCTGGGGTTCGGTCGAGTCGTATCGCGACGCGGCGCGGGCGTTCAGCTCGTGCATGAGGCGGTAACTGGCAAAGACCTGCTGCAGGCATGCGCGCAGCACAATGGCCTGGGGCCTGGCCGAGCACGGCGAGTCAGCGGCGATGCATCTTGCGGCCGCGCTGGTGGCCGAGCAGCGCATTCTCATGGGCACGCACGTGAGGATGCTGCCCTTGAGCGGGAACTGCTTGTTGACGAGCAGCATCTCGAGCGGCTCCTCAAGCTGCGAGTAGCGGGACTCGATCTCCCGCCGGATAAGCTGCATGCGCCAGAGTAAGCAACGGGGCTCTGTTTCCGGAACACGGCGCTCGCTGCTTACAGAAAGCTTGGATGAGTACATGATGCACAGGTCTGCGGGAGTTGGGCGACATTGGCGGCGTCAGCAGCCGCTTCCCGGCACTGCTAGACACTGCCTTGGCGCCGACGGCGTCTGGAGCCAGCAGACCAGCGCCGCGGCCAGGTAGCGGCTGGCGACCGCCGCTCGCCAGGCACAAGGGGGCGGGCGCCTGCATTCGGGCCAGGACGCACCAACGCGGTGGAGCAGTTCGGGCGACAGGCGCACGAGCCCAGCGTTGGCTTCGGCCGCATAAACAGCGTCGCTGGGCGTGTCGGTGTCGGCGTCGGTGGCGGCGGCGGCGGCCGGGACGGTGAACACGGCGCCGAGCTTCTGGGTGCCGACGACCGAGTCGCAGATGCGGAAGAGCTCGGTCGTGCCCGTCAGGAACCGCACGAGCCGCTTGAAGAGCTTGTATCCGAGCAGCAGCGCCGTGGAGGAGTATATTTGGCCAATGACTGCGCCGGCAGGTCCGGTGTGCGGGGCCGGATGCAGGCGGCGGGTCGTGGCGGGCGGCGCAGGCGGTGGTAGCGGCGGCGGTGGCAGCGGCGGCGGCGGCGGAGGCGGATCCAGGCGAGGCGGCCGGCGGGTTCAACGATGCGGTTGCCGTGCGACGTGAGGTGGGCGTCGGAGAGCCGGGACAAGCCGGCGGTCGGGGCGGGCGGCGCAGCGTCAGTGCCAGCGCACGCAGGCATGCCGGCCGACGCACGGGCAGCGGCAGGCAGGCGGCAGGCGGGCGGCCGACGCACCGAACGCCGTGAACCAGTTGGCGCTGTCGAAGAGCGAAAGCCGCATCCTGTACATGCTCGCCGCCGCGGCAAGTGCGGCCAGCGACAGCGCAGCAAACGGCACAACGACCGCGATGGAGAGCAGCGGGGCGGCGACCCAGACGAGCGGCGCCGCGAGGAATGCGGCGGCCGAGGCGAGCGGCGCGACGGCCTGCGCGACGAGTTCGAACGGAACCGCGACGAGGGACATTGGCGCAAACCAGCGATCCGACCGTGGGGCCGCAATGAGGCGCGGCGGGCATGGGCGATGGCCGACGAGCCGCCGATGACCGAGACGCCGCAGATCCGAGGGCCGCAGGCGGAGGGCATCACCGCATGCTTTAATCAAACTATCTCGTCAAAAGGCGCCGTGTCTGCGAAGCACGACTCCCACACGCCTCGCACGGCTTCCTCGGCAGAGTCTCGGCACAGCGGCTTCTGCTTCAGGCTCAGAATCGCCCGGCGGCGTACGCACTCCTGGAAGTGCTTCGAAAAGCCCGGATGCCCGCGCAGCAGCTCGCGCGAGAAGCGACACTCGCCCGAAAGCATCGCGGCGCGGATCTCGGTGCACGCATGGTTGGCGCAGCTGTTGAAGTTGAGCTTGACCGTGCAAAAGTCGTACGCATGGACCAGCTCGTGCACCATGGTATCCCCGAGATGCGACTTGTCGATGATCTGGTCCTCACATAGCACGATGCCGTACTCGGGTGCAAACCCGCCCGAGTAGCTCGGCCCGCAAGGCAGGCACTTGAAGTGCTCAGGCACAAACGGACATCCCGACTTGTCGAGCTCCTTCATCATGAACTTGACCATGGCGCCTGCGATCGCATGTGTGAGCGCCGGGCGGCCGCAGCCACTCAACAGGCGATGCCGGTGACACGCCGCTCCGGCGAATGCAACGCACTGGAGCTCAGCAGCTTGCCCTTGAACCGCTCGCAACGCCGGTGCTTTGCGGCATCGGCGTCTGTGCGCGGCGTGCCCGGCGCTGGCGCCTGCGGCTCGGCCGGCGGTGCGGCCTCGGGCGCCTTGGCTGGCGCCGGCTGCTGCGCCGGCTGTGCATGCGCGCTCGTCGGTTGTGCCGGCGCGCCCGCCGCGAGGCCCAGCGCCGAGCGCCAGCGGCCAAACAGCGACGAGTCGCTGGCTTCAGCCATGCGTTTGATTGATGTAAGGCAAACCGCCAAGATTTTCACTTCCCTCGGAATGTTCCTTTACTTGCTGACCGTCTTTGGCGGCGTCGTCGGCGTGGCCTTCCTCACGCTGTGCCTGGGTGCGGCCGTCCGCCTCCGTCTCCGCCCGCGCGGCTTCCCGCCCGCTCGGCGCGACCACCAGCACTGCTGCAGACTGACCTGCTGCGCCGCACCCCGTCCCGCTGCGACGGCCGCCACTCGCGCGCAACCCGCCCAGCGTGCGGGCTCTACTTCCTCGCCGAGTTCATCGAGGAGAACACCGTCCTGACCAAGAAGATCATCCGATACACCATCTGGGTGCGGCCTTGCCTGCCGCAGTTCCGCTCGCCCTCGCCCGGCGATCCGCGCAAGGGCAGCGGCGAGTGGCCTCCCAGCACCGCGCCGACGCCCTGGCCGCGGCGGGCCTTCTGGCTCCGCCGGTTGCCCACGAACACGCTCGCCGCCGACAGGCCTGTATCCGACACGCTCCAATGCACATCAGGACGCTAACTGGGACGGCGGCCCGCAGGCCTCGCTTGGCGCGCACATGATCCTGTGGGTCGCGGACTCCTTCCCGTTCCTGCGCATCGTGTTCTCGATGGCGTGCTTGGGGTGGTACAGCCTGATGCTGCCGGCCTTTCCCGCAATCAACATCTCAAGCGCAGTCTTTATCGTCAGCTGCGGTAAGCATGCGAGCCTCAATCAGCCGCTCAGCCTGCCCCCTGCATCATCCATGGTCGCTTTGCTGACGATCGTGTGCCGACTAAAACCGTCATGGGACTGCGTTTCTAGTTCTAGTCATCACCAACCACTTTGTCTGGTTCGTTTACTTTGCGGGTCGCCGTACGTCCTTCTCGGAGATTGCGAGCTTCTTTGGCCTCCTGGTGTGGCTCGTACCGTTTCTGTTTTTCATCTCTCTGACGGCCAACGACTACACACTGCCTGCATTCGGTATGCAAGCCCTTGTATCGCACTCGCACAACCTCAGAGGCAATCTTAACACCGTCTCTGAAACTGTCGCACAAAACCAGATGCGAGAGCGCATAGCCCAAAGCCCAGCGATCCGGACGTGGCATACAAGAAGCGCAGCGGAAACATCATCAAGGCGTTTGCCGCGTTTCTTTCTTCGAAGAAGGAGGAGCTCATGCCCTCGTCGTCGTCAAAGATCCTGTGACCAGCTTGGTCAACAGCAAAAACAACGTCGTCTGCAGCGACAAAGTCGCCACCAGTGGCGTGCTGCCTGTTAAAGCAGCGTCGCATCCGAGATGGCCGTGACGCCAAACACCCTTTCACCCGCACACACAATCCCAAGCCTCACACCCGAGCCGTCGCTCAATGAACGAACCCGAGCATCTCAGTCTCGTCGCAGCACACGCATCAACGCAGGACAGGCAGCGTCAACAGGCGCACAAAAAGTCCGTGAATGCAATTGATTAGGGAGTGTGTGGAACGGCCTGAGCCTGCTGCCGCATATAGCTGCAACAAGCCGCATTTTGGGGAGGAGGGCGATTGGCAGGAGGCAGCGGCAGAAACAAAGCCGATTGCCTGCCGAAGCCGCTTCGGCCCGCATCGCTGCTGCAGGCAAAGGAATCAACAGTTGAAGAGCGAATGATCAGGGGACGTGCGTGGAGGGAAGGCGGATTCAGGTGGATGTGTGACAAAATGTGACGAGATGGCGGAGGCGGGTGATCATGGTTGTGCATGCGCGGCGTCCGTTGGCCGGCAGAGAGCGGCTGAGGGGAAAGACAAGAACAAAATAACGAGCAGCGGCGGCGGCGTGGGGTGGGGGGGCTGTCGACGAAAGCATCGGCACATACGAGCCGGCTGGTCAAATCGAAAGCGGCGGTAGGAGCGGCATGCCCGACAGGTCGCCAATGGAGCCAATGACCTCGGCAATAGGCTGGATCGACTCGTCGTTGCCTGTGGGAAGCAGAACGGGCGAAACAAGGAACATGGAGGCTGCGTCTGACTCACGCCGGCGGCGCTGCTGAATTGGCCTCATGCGGCGGTCAAACAGAGTCGCCTTGAGGCACGGCGACTTGACGCCAGGCGAGAACTTGTTCGAGCTGTGGAGCCCAAGTCTCTGGCGTTCCTTGCGCGTGCGCCGCTGCGAGTGCCAAAACGTCGAGATCGGGATGCGTTTCCACCTCGAAAAGTCGTACGTGCCGCTGCGTGGCGTCGCGTCGGCCTCGAACTCGGAGCACGACGTCGGCTCTTCCTCGGCTACGCTGTCGAGCTGATCAGAGTCCACAAACTGGTCAAGCAGAATCGACGGCAACAGCACATCCTCGAGCCCGCTCTCGGCTTCTGGGGTGTCGAGATTGCCGACAGATGCAGGTGTTTCGGCTGTCGCAGATAGGGCAGAGTCCGTCGGCGGCGATGCGTTGCTTGCGCCAGCAGGCGCCGTTTGCTCGGACAAGGCTGGCGACGCAGCAGATGCAGCCGAATCGGCAGACGGCGACTGCTCCATGGCAATCGCGCCTTGTGGGGTGCTGCTCGAAACGGACGTCGCGGAAGCCGTTGATGTGGCGGTCGCGGTTGCTGATGCAGAAGCCTGTTGCTGCAACTGGATCATCGCAACCAGATCCTCGGCCATCTTCTGCATCGGGTTTGCAGCGCCAGAGGCCGAGCCGCCCGCGTTGGCAATGGAGCCGAGCATGCTCATGGCCGCGGCAGCAGCGGCCGCAGCGGCAGCCGAGTTGGCTGCAGGAACGGCCCCCGACGTGCCTGCCGCCTGACCCGAGGCCGATCCCGAGGCGTCCTGCGAGGCCAACGTCAGAGAATCGTTGAGGTAGGTCAAAAGCAAACGATTCAGAGAAGCTCACCGTCTGCTGCTTGAGCTTGAGCGAGCCGTCAGCGGAGCGGTAATATGGCGACGCCGCAGCGGCGGTTGCGGCAGCGACAGCGGCCTGTGTGGCCGCCTTGATCTTGCTCTGGAACGAGTCCATCTCGCGCTTACGAAACTCTGTGAATGCGAGAAGCGCGGCTGGGTTCGAGACCATGGCAGCGGCCGCGGCAGCGATGGTGCTGACGTTGAAGCTGCCTGATTTGAGAAGCGCGGATGCGAGCGCGGCCGTGAGCGCAGACGGCAGCGGCGCGGCGGGCTTGGCATCTCCCGAGGCCTTGTTGGCGGCAGCCGCCATGGCAACAGCGGCATTGGCGGCATTCTGGTGCATTGAGGTGAGCGCCGATGCCTTGAGCGCCGCGAGAGCGAGCCACGGATTCGCGGGCGTGGCTGCACTGCTTGCCGGCTGTGTTGGTGCCGAAGACGCCGAGAATGAGGCCGTCGTGTTGCTGCGCCGAGCAGCACCGCCAGAACCAGAGGACGAAGCGGCTGAGCCGGCGGCTGTCGCGCTCGCTGCACCGCCCAATCCGGCCGAAGCGGATGCGACGCTCGCTGCGGCACTTTGTGAGGACGCAGACTGCTTGGAGATGCCGCCAGCCGCACCGGCGCCTTGCTTGCGCTTACTCTTGGACTTTGGCGCGGGAACCAGCGGCGTCTGGGCAGACTGGGACGAGCCGCCGGAGCCCGGAACTTGCAGCTTGATGCTCTGCGTAGCGGTCTTGATCTCGCCGTTGGGGCCGAGGTATGT
The DNA here is from genome assembly GCA_027604665.1 of Polyrhizophydium stewartii. Classification (NCBI taxonomy): domain Eukaryota; kingdom Fungi; phylum Chytridiomycota; class Chytridiomycetes; order Rhizophydiales; genus Polyrhizophydium; species Polyrhizophydium stewartii. Next base: position 2,761 of record JADGIZ010000369.1, on the reverse strand, counting down.
CTTCTTGATGTCGAATGCGACCGACTTGGAGCCCGACGCGCCGGGTTCTGACTTGATCACCGGTTGGCTCGATGCTGCTTTACTGCTCGCCTGAGCGACAGCTGCAGCTGCCGCGGATGCGGCGACCGACGTGATGTCCGTGGGTGATAGGGGCGACACGGGGACAGACGAAGCAGCCTGCGCAGAAGCCTCGACGGACACAACATGCGAGCTGGACCGAAGCAGGCTCTGAGTAGCGAGCGATGGCGAGGGCGTGAGAGGCACAGACGGCAGAAGTTGCGAGGCATCCGAGCCGGCCGCGGCAGCGGCGCCCGCAATTGTCGCAGCTGTATCGGAGCCGGAGCTTGCCGCCGGCTGATCAATCTGCATCTCGACGAGCGGTGTGTCGAGAACAATCGGCGCAGGTTTCGGAGGCTGCGTCGTGCCAGAATCGAGCAGCTCCTGCGAGACTTCTGATCGCGACGCAGACGGGATCAGATCCTCGATGGACGCCAGGAAGGTCGACTTGGATGCCGTTGGCGTGGCGAGTGGCATGCCAGGAGTCGAGGCCGCAATGGAGCCGGCCGGGGTGGCCATGTTGGCCGGCGTGACCGCGGCGGCGGCAGCGGAGCGTGTTGAAGCGGGCGTCGCGACGGCATCCAGTGCAAAGCGGGCGTAGTTGGCCACAACCGACGGCGTCGCATGCGCAGAGGGCTGCGATGCGCGCATCTCGGGCGACGAGAAGAAGTCGTCAAAGCCAGACGTGGCTCCGCCCTCTTCCTCGTCGTCGTCCTCCTCCGAGTCGCTCCAGCCGTTGATGAGTCGCTCCTGAACAAGCTCGAGCACAATCTCTTCTTCGGCGAGCGGGTCGTCGTCTTCGTTGTCGGGCTCTTCGTAAACTTCGAGATCGTCAGACGAAAAGCCTGCAGCGTCCGAGTCCGAGGGCATTCCCGACAGCGTCGTGGCCGAGCGCCGCTCCTCGTCGTCGGTCTCTGGGTCGCTGTCACCAATGGTTGCGACAATGACAGCATTCTCTGCCTCGTCGCCGTCGAGGCCAAGCCCAACGGCGGCAATCACCCCAATGTCGTGCGCCTCATCGGCCGCATCGACGGCCATGTCGTCGGCGCCAAGCTGTGCATCCGAGTCGTGCGCCTCATCATCCGACGAAATGAGGTTGGCAAACAGATCAAGAATGTCGTCGTCAAGCTGCTCGGCAAACGCCGTCACGTCCACGGCGGTGGGCTGGGCGCTGCGCGGGAACGGCTCCAGGCTGTCAGGGTTGTTTCTCGCCGCTGCAATGTGCGGGCCGAGCGACGGGGCATGATTCCGGGTCTTGCCATGCGGCCGGCTGGCGTCAAAGAAGTCGATGGCCGGCTTTTCGTCCTCGGATGCAGCTCGAGAGCCCGCGACCTTGGAAATAGCTGCCTTGGCCGTTGAGGCCTTTGCCTTGACCGGCCTGGTCTTGCCACTGGCAAGCTTGGCGATCGACTTGGACGCACGGGACCGCGAAGACTTGGGGGCGAACGTCTTGCCGGCAGACGCGGCTTGTGTCGGTGTGCCAGCCACAGGCTCCATATCAAGCTCGAGGTCGACATCCATGTCAATGTCTTCGTCGTCGACATCATCGCCGTCGTCGTCATCGTAGGGGTGCGCGGCGGCGGCGGCAGCAGCGGCAGCAGCGAGGCTGCGCTTGAAGGCAGACGTAGCGCGCTTGCCGCGCGCAGTGGGGGCATAGAAGTCGGCGACCGGCTGCTCGTCGTCAAAGTCCGAGAGCCGCTCGCCGACTCCATCGTCCTCTTCCTCGTCGTCATCTTGGTCTTCTTCATCATCGTCGACGTCGACGCGCGACGAGGCGGCGCGGGCATGCTTGGGCAACGTCTTGAGCGACTTTTTGGACACGCCTGCTTTTGAGGACGACTTGCGGCTCTTGCTGGACGAGGGTTTTGGGGTCCTGGGCTGCCTGGCGGACGAGGATCTGGCGCCACCGGCTGCAGGCGTCGGAGCAGGGCCGGGGATGGGCGAGAGCAGAGGGGAGTGCGGGCCGGCGGCGGCAACGGCTGCCTCAACAGCAGCCAGAGACTTGCCGCCAAAGTGGGATCGTGCTGCAGGGGCGGAGGGCGGGGCTGTGGCGGATGCGGCCGACGCTACTGGGTTGCAGGTGCAGTCGCCGTCGCAGACAGGGCAAATATCGTCGTCGCCCAGATCGGTGTCGGGCTCGGGGTTTGGCGCAAAGGCAGACACGGTCTTGCCGCCGGCCTTGCCCGACTTGGCGCGGGACTTTTTCGAGGCTGAGGCGGCCGAGTCTCTGTTGCGAGGCGGCGCCTTCTTCTTGGGCGGCTTGCAGGCCAGACACACGAAGCGCGGCTTCGCGAGGGCCTTGGACGAAACGCAAGTTCCGTGGAAGCGGCCTGTGCAGCGGGCGGAGCGGGCGGAGCGAGACAACAGGCGGATCACGCGGCGTAGGCCAAGGCGGAGGATGCGGGAAAGCGGGCAGATGGCGCGGCGGTGGAGCGGGTTGGCACGCCGGATCGAGGAGCGGAGGCAGCGCCGATTGGATCAGCACACAGTGGCACGAGATCATGATGCACGCCGCGGAGGCGCGGGCAGCCGCATCTGGTCCAAGCGCGGGCGCGGTGCGCGCGCAGATGCGGCACAGCGCGGAGCGGCGGGGGCGCAGCGGGTGCGCAGCCAGCAGCGTCCGGGCGGACTGCGCGGGGGGGGGTGTGGAGCGGCTGCAAACAGACCAGCGTGTGTGGCTCGGCGCGAGTTTGTCGCCAACGGG
>JADGIZ010000368.1:0-14926 GCA_027604665.1 Polyrhizophydium stewartii | reverse complement strand
CCCGCAGCCCCGAGCGCCGCGCCGCCGCCGCCGCGGCGCTCGGGGCTGCGGCCCGTGCGCTGGGTGCTGGCGACCGCCACGGCCGCGGGCGCCGTGTACGCCGCCGCGGCGCTGGCGGCGACCAAGTCCGAGGCCGCGCACCGCCTGTGGATCGACAATCGCGTGCCCGGCGGCGAGGCCGCGCTCGACGCCGTGCGCGCCGCAGAGGCCCGCGCCCGCGCGACCTCGCTGGCCGACGTCCAGCGCTCCGCCGCCGACGCAGTCGCCTCCGCCCAGGCCGCCGCGCGCGCCGCCTCGCAGTCCGCCGAGGCCGCCTTCGACGCCGCCGGCCGCACCATCCACAGCGCGACAGAGTCCGCCTCGGCCCTCGCCGCCTCGGTCAAGGACTCGTTCCGCCGCGGCGAGGAGGCCATCCGCGGCGCCGTGCGCGACGCCGAGACCGCCGTCTCGTCCGTCATTAGCACCGTCTCGGGCGCCGCTCCGTCGAAGCCCGAGCCCCCCAAGCCCGCGGAGCCAAAGGCGGAGCCCAAGGCACCCGCTCCCGCAAAGCCCGTCGAGCAGCCAAAGCCCGTCGAGAGCAAGAAGCCTGCCCCGGCACCCAAGGTCGCAGAGCCCACCAAGCCTGCTGCCGAGCCCGTCAAGGCCGCCGAGCCCGTCAAGGCCGCCGAGCCCGTCAAGGCTGCCGAGCCCGCCAAACCCGCCGTGGTGGCCAAGCCCGTCGAAGTCGCCAAGCCTGCCGAGGAACCCGCAAAGGTCGAGGTCGCCAAGCCCTCCGAGACGGCCAAGCCCTCCGAGACGACCAAGGCTGCCGCCGGCTATGGCGACCTGCGGCCGCTGATCGACATCGAGGCCGCCATCAGCGCGCTGCCGACGCACATCCCCGTGCTGCAGGCGCTCGTCATCACGCTCCACGATCTGGCGTCGACGCTGGACGCCATCGAGGACCCCTCGACCCTGCCCGAGGCCCGGTCGCTGCGGCTGCTGCAGGCCCGCGATCACCTCATCGCGCTGACCTCGTTTGTGCAGAGCCTCGAGGCGGACGAGGTCGCCCTGGTGCACTCGGCCCTTGACGAGCAGAAACAGGCCTTCCAGCAGATCCTCGAGGCCGCGCGCGGCGACTCGCAGCGCGACGTGCAGCACCAGACCGCCGAGCTCGAGTCGGCCTTTGTGACGCGGCTCGCTGAGCAGCGCGCCCACCTTGCGCAGGAGCACGAACAGCACCTTGCCGAGCAGCTGCGTCATCAGGCCGACGAGTTCCGCGCCGCGCTCGAGAACGACCTGGCCCGCCAGGCCGCCGAGCTCGAGAAGTACTGGTCCGACGAGGTCAAGTCGCGCGTCGACCGCGAGCGCGACGGCCGCCTCGCGCGCCTCGACCACCTCGCGCTCAAGCTCAAGTATCTGGAGCGCATCTCGCTCGACGCGAGCGAGGGCTTGGACCGCAGCCACCGCATCCACCAGCTTCAGTCGACCGTGCGCGCGCTGCAGCACGCCGTCGCACGCCCGCACGCCGCCGACTTCTCGCGCGAGCTCGGTGCCCTCAAGACCCTCGCCGAGCGCGACGCCTTTGTGGCCGAGATCGTCGCGTCGCTGCCGGCCGACATTGGCGACCACTACACGTCCTTCTCGGACCTGGTCAACTACTTTGAGGTCATCAAGGCGCCGCTGCGCCGCAGCCAGCTCGTGCCCGAGGATGCCGACACCCTCGCGTTTGCCGTCTCGTCGCTGTTCTCGTTCTTTATCCTGCCAAAACACGGCATGGTTGCTGGCTCGGACGTCGAGTCCGTCATTGCCCGCGCCGAGTACCACCTCGCGCACGACAATGTCGACGACGCCGCGCGCGAGATCAACCAGCTGACGGGCTGGCCCAAGCGCCTCGCGCGCGACTGGCTCGTCCGCGCTCGCACGCACCTTGAGCTGCAGCAGGCCATTCAGGTGATCGAGACGCACCTCAACCTGCAAAGCATGGGTGCTCTGTGAGCCTGCGCGGTTCTCTCCAGGAAGCGGCTGCCTGCATGTGCCCCGTCCTTCCGCAGACATTCGTTCTCCCTCTCGTTTTGCCCTCGTTCAGTTCTGGTTTTGCGCCTTCCCCTGATCTCCCTCCCTCACCCCCTCAGCACACAACTCAATGAAAACGCATCCTTCTCCGAGCAACCTGATGTCCGTGCCTTGTTGAATAGCGATGCTAGGGACAGGAATCACATCACACACTTTATGTTCCAACAGTCTGAGCCTTTAATAAAAGCGTGCCTCACGCAATCAGCGATTCGACGTCGGGTGTGCACACGAAGCGGTTCCGCACATCGCCGAGCATGCAGAGCGAGTTTTCCAGCGGATCCAAGTGGGCCAGATTCTGCGAAAAGTTGATCACGGGAATGCTGTTGAGCTGTGGGGTGGGTGGGTAGTCCGATGCGGTCCGCAACCGCCGCGATGCAACACATCAAAGCATCAGCATATACGGATGACGTCACAAGGCACCACAAAGCGGCCCCGGCGTAACGCACCTCAAAGTTGACGTCGCCGATGCGCAGCGTCATGCGACCTGACCGCCGCACAATCAGCTTGCCGGCTTTGCCCTTGACTGCATGCGCCATGAGCGATAGTTGCTGCTGTTGCTGCTGTTGCTGTTGCTGGTCAGGTGCAAGGACTGCGTCCTGACGCCCGCGGCGGGCAGCGTCTGCAGGCTGGTCCTGCCTGGGAGGCGCGACGCTCGGCATCACCGACGGGAACTGGAAAAACAGCAGCTGTAGATTGTGTCAGCATCGCGCATCGACCGTCGGCATCCACGTCGCGCTGGTCGGACGCGTCATCCGCCCGCTCACGTCTTCCGAAGTGAGATCAGACATGATGTCGTCCTCGCCGGGCAGCAGCGACGCCGCAGTCGAAATAGAAGCCTGTCCAGACTGATCGACCTGGTCATGCAGCATGTGCTTTGGCGGCGGCGGATCCGCGTCGTCGTCCGCATCCATGGTGTCGTCCACGAACATGCCCTCGCTCTTGGGTTTGGCGTCCGAAGGGCCGCCAACGATGTCCCGGCCGGGATCTGCCGCTTTCTCTGCAGCAGCGCACACAGAGTGCCGTCAGTATCAAGTCGAAGATCGGCTGGCGCTCGAGGGGTCGGGCACTGCTCGGACTCACTCGCAGCAAGCCGCAAGCGCCGGAGCTGCTTGCTCTGGTCGATCGTGAGCGGCGACCATGCATCGGCGAGGAGCGCCTCGGCTGCCTCGTCGCCGGTCTCGATGGCGTCGTCAAAGATGGTCTCCGAGTCGTTCTTGGAGACCACCGAGATCTCGCCGCCGCGGCGCGGCACCTGCACGGCACCTGCTCTCACAAGTCGTCAGCTGTGCCGAGGACTGTTGGACTCGGTTGCCGACGCAGATCCCGCACCGCGTAGAGCAGGCCCGAGAGCGAACGGGCCAGAGGCCGTGATCTCGACCTCTGGGCGGCCTGGCGGGTGTGGCGACAGCCCGAGCAGCGCCGGCACAGGTCACACCCGACGGCCATGCCGCAGTCAACGGCCGAGCAGTTCAAGTCAGAGCGCAGAGTGTCAGCGTGCGCGAGATCAGGCCGCGCGCCGGCACGCAGTTGCCGAGCTTGCCTCGACCTCGGCCTCTGCCGCGACCCTCTCCGGGAGGGCCGTCACCGCGGCCTCGCCCACGACCGCGACCGCGGCCTTCGCCAGCGTCCTGGGGCGGCGGCGCGGCCGGAGCGGGCCGAGCTCGGCGTGTGGTGGGGATCGTCGGCGTGAAGCGCGGGCCGGTGACGCTCTGCAGGCAGCGTGCGGTCAGCAGGGGCAGCGGCGGTGCGCCACGACGCAGGCGTCTCTGGTCCACCTTGGTCGGGCGGATGGGCGGCGCTGCCGCGGTGCTGCCGGATGCAGGGTCACTGCCGGCCGGCGCTGCGGCCGGCACTGTCGTCGTCGTGGCATTTGGGCCGGCGCCGGCGGCATCTGCCGCTGCGGGGCGATCTGCGGGCGCGGCGTCTGCGTTGGCGCCGGCAGGCCCTGTTCCCGCAGCAGCAGCAGCCGGCCGGGGCGGCAGGCGATTGGGACGCAGCGACCCGAGGCGGGCGGGGCGTTGCGACATAGGCGGGCAGGAGTCGGCGACACCGTGATTTCCGGTTTTCTGCGACGTCAGTCATGTCGCGCGAGCTGCTGGCGCCCGAGGGTGCGAGTCTCTGCTGCGGGCCGCGGCCGCCTCGCCTGATTCTGCGGCGTCCAGCACCCGCGGCTGACCCTCGGCGTCCGCGCTGCCCGCGCACGGCCAGGCCTGCGCGTCGATGGACGCAGGCCGCCCGAGCTGCGCCGGCTGCTGACGCGCGTCGGCTTGTTCGCCGTTGCCGACGGCTCGGCGTATGTCGAGCTCGGCAACACCAAGTGCCTTGCGGCCGTCTACGGCCCAAAGGAGGTGCGCCTCGCACGAAAGCCAGCCCGCCGCTCTTCCAGTATCAGTGCCTCTGGCAAACTCCCGCTGACCTCATGCCGACGCCCGTGCAGCCCAGGACCCAAAGCGCGCAGCTGCACGACCGCGCCGTCATCAACGTCGAGTACAACGTCGCCAGCTTCAGCTCGGGCGAACGCAAGTCGCGCACCCGCCGCGACAAGCGCCTGCTCGAGATCGCCTCGGTCATCAAGCGCACCTTTGAGCCCGTCGTGATGACCGCCACGTTCCCGCGCTCCGAGATCGACATCTACATCCAGATCCTGCAGCTCGACGGCGGTCCGTGTCCCGCCTGCGTCCCGCGAGGCCCTCAATTGTGAGCGACGGCACCACGCTGATACTCGCACGTGCCAAACGCAGGCGCCTTGCATGCCGCCATCAACGCATCGTGCCTCGCCATGATCGATGCCGGCATCCCCATGTCGGACTACGTCGTCGCCTGCTCGGCAGGCTTTGCAAGCGGCACCGCCCTGCTCGACCTCAACTACATCGAGGAGTCGGCAGAGACGCCCGCCCTAACCGTCGCCATGCTTCCCAAGAGCGGAAAGCTCACGATGCTCAACGTAAGCCGCACGCCCTGTCGATCATCCATTTCCAGACTCGGTAATGACAGCTGACGCGACGACCCTTATGATGTGCACCCGCAGATGGAGTCGCGCTTGCACCTCGACCACTTCAAAGACGTCCTCGATCTGGCCACAGAGGGCTGCAAGTCGCTCGCAGAGTCGCTTGACGAGGCTGTCCGAAAAGCGTGCAAAACGCCGCGGCCAATCTGACATTGCGACAGCAGCCTACTGACAGCGCGAATAACACACACTCCTTTCTCTCACTCTGGAAACGAATGGTCTCTTTCTTCAACAATGACAGCCATCACAACTCACACACGCTCTCTCTCTCTCGGCTTGCAAAACAATTCGACAATCATAACATGGTGCACGTGGTCCCGATTGGCGTGCTCAACCCTGACGCTTGTACCTGCGTGTTGCGTTGAGCATGCGTCAGCGCAACCAAAAACGAAGAGACAAAGTCGGGACTCATGTGTTTCGGACACCCACTTGTCCTCCATCCGTCGCTGCTGCGTCCTGTCCAGCGAGTTCTGCAGGCCCACGAGCGTCTTGGACACGGCATCCGTGGCGCCAATGATGGGCTGCAGGATCGCAACAGGCACAGCGCGCACCACAGGATGCACACGCCCCTGCACAACGAGTCGCCGCATGGACCCGTCAGCATCTCTTGCTTTCAGAACCAGCGCAATGCGGGCCGCCCCACCTCTTCGCCGGCCTCGTACACATCCGTCGGCACAGCAAAGATGGTCCGTGCCGCGCTGCGCACGCCCTGGCTGAGGCTGGCGTATCCCATCTGCAGGCCCTCGCGGATATCCCTCGGCTGGTCCGCAAACTTGGAGTACTGCCGCCGGTCTGCCGCGACGGTACTGCCGTACGCGCTGGCCCCACTCGGCCCCGGTGCACCATGCACATCGCCGTACTCGCTCGAGCCTCCAAACGCGCTGGAAGATCCGCCCATGCCTTGTCCTCCTTGACTGCCTCCCGGCGCGCCGAGACCCCCGGGGCCAGTCATGAGCTCCTCGGCGCGCTCCAGAATGACCTGCGTGCCTGCGGCCATGCGGCTGCCGAGCTTGATCGTCTCCATCGTCGCCGCCTTGAGAAACGCGCCGGTGCCCTTCTTGAGCCCCTTGATGATCCGCCCGTCCTTGCGGAACTGCTCGACAGGCAGTAGCACCAGGTCCGCGACTCCCGCACCCAGATTGACCAGCGGCCGCACTGTCGACACGCCTGACGCCATGTGCGGCACCTGCGTGTCGCGGATGTATGGCAGCCACACGTTCATCAGGCGCTTTCCGAGGTTCTGCCAGCCCTTGACCTGTTCCCGGTCACGTCCGGAGCAGTCAGCAGACACCCCAAACATGCACCAAGCCTCTTCGCTCCCAGACGGCCGCGAGGTCAATCACTCACGCCAGCAAGCCGGATGCGGTGCAGCGACAGCTCGGCGCTATCAAGATGCACAAAGTTGAGAAACTCGATAAACTTGCCGTCCTTGATGCTTGTAAAGTCCACGTGCTTGGGCTTGTAGTCGATCTTCATGTGAATCGCGTCAATCTCACACAGCTCTGTCCATGGCAAAGTGCGACATCACCGCAGTCAGCGGCCGGCCACACAGCAGCCGCGAACAAAGTAATTTCATACGTGACAACAGCAAGGGCACTCACGGAAAAACGTCTCGTCGCTTGCCGCCGACTTGGCCGCCGACGGGCTCTTGGACGGCGCCGCAGACGACGTTTGCTTGCTCGGAGCAAGCTCGGCGGCATCTGAAAAGAACCGGATTGCAAACTTGAGCGTGTCCTGATCAATATACATGCGGAACGGCAGCAGCGTGGCCTGTCCAGTATCGCGTCAGCCATTCGAATCGTTCACATGTCGCTGTCACATCAAGCTTGGACCGCACCCGCATGCGAATCTCTTCTGCACCATCGCGCTGCGGGATGCCGCGCCACGACACAGCAATCATGTCGCTGTTGGTCTCGCGCGGCAGCATGTTGCTCTCGGGCTGCATGTAACTGAAGAACTTGCGCCACCTTGACGTCTTGAGATTGTCAATGATCTCAACGTCGCGGACACGCACGTCCAGGCTGTGCGATAGCTCAGTACTCGACGCCGGGTACGTCTGCGACTCGATGCAGAGCGAGACGAGATGCATCTCGAGCTCGTGATCTTTGCTGCGCGGACGACCCAGAGACTGACTGCTGGCGTCGTCGCCCATGATGCTCGCCGATGCATGCATTCCATCGGAGACGGACAACGCATCGCGGTCGAGGCCGTATGCGCCGCCGTCGTCGCCCTGTCCGCCGCCGCCGCCAGCCATCGACTGCGACATGCGGCCGGTGGCGCCGGACGTCCGGCGCAGCATATCGTCCTCAAAGTCCCAATGCGACCCGTCGTATAGCCGCCAGACAATGTTGCAATCGCGCAGCCGAAAGACGCCCGCGGGCAGCACGGCCAGTCTGCCGGCAACGGTCGTCAGCATGTCATCCCGCACGAGCCAGCAGCTGCGAGAACCATCGACGCACGCGCTCTTGGCTGCCTGCTCGGCGAGCACACGGGCTAGATAGCCCTCTTCGACGGCAATCTGCTCGCCCGCCGGCAGCCGAGGCCGCACGCAGTCGGTGATTACGTCCGCTTGACCCTGCGTCGCCAGCACGGCCTCAAAGTTCATCTGCCACTCGTGATCTCTGGCGTCGGATGCAGCATCATCGTCGTCATTGCCCTCTCCGTCTTCGTTGTCGTCCGTCCCAGGCACCGTGGCAACCGACTCAAACGCCGTCTCGTCAACGTTTTCTATCCAGGGAAGTGCTTTGTCAGCCTGAGCGTGAGCCTTGCACGGCAAGTGACGCACTGCCCACCAAAAACATTGGTTTCACTGCCTTCCGCGAACGTTTCGGCGCTCGGCACCGGCACCGACGCGGACGGCCGCCGCGCGGAGGACTTTGGCGGGGCATCCTTGTCTGCAGGTCCGAATGATGCGAAGTATTGCTGTGCGGCTGCAAGCGAGTCAGGGAATGTATCAATGAGGATCTGGTTCAGGCTGACGTCGATCTGCAGCGACGACGACACAGCTGGATCAGCGCACACGCCATCGGACTTGGCAAGAGCAACGCAACGCAACCTCGGAATTGGGGAGAATGTGCTCGGCGTTGTTGCGCACGAGTAGCTTGATCGTGTCCGCCTGCCCAACGCGCACGAACCCAACCGACTGCTCAAGCCCACCGGCCCAGATTTGTCAGCCATCGCAGGGTCCAAGCTGACACTTGCCAGTGTGCAGACCCACGTTGACGAAGCGGCGGAAAGACGCCCACGGATCGGCCATATCCGAGGCCGGCAGCGGCTCGCACAGCATAGCGCTCGCGTCGGCGCTGCGCGAGATGCCAAGCGTCACGTCCGTCGCCGAGACATCGAACGAGCGCGTGGGCGACTCAGCCATGAGATTGGTCGACACCTGCAGCTTGCGGGCGCCGAATAGCGATGCGCCGGCAAACGGCTGCGAGGTGTGCACGACATGGAAGCTGCGCAGTAAGACATGGACGTTGGTAAAGCTCTCGAGTTCAACCCCCTGCCGCGTCGACGCGGGCGTTCCAGGCGACCGCGGCGGCTCGAGCTCCTTTGCAATACGCTCCAGATCAGACAAGTCCACAGGCGCGTGCATCGAAAAGTTGCTGACGACTGCCGTCAGCGACGTCTGCCGCAGTCCAATTTCAAAGTCGTCGGTCTGCGAGAAAACAAGGCGCAGCATTGCCCCTGGCTCCCCCTCGCACGTTTGGTTTAGCACCGTCGTCTGCTGGTGGAAGTCGGTGCCAACGAGGAACTTCTGGAACGCCAGCATGAGGCTGCCCGATGCCAGCTCAACGGCAAGTGTGTTCTGATTGCCGCCAGCGCGTGAGCACGAGAAGTGCCGACAAGCGCACAACAACAGCAGGCTGCCGGCTTACCTTGCTGCTGGACGCCGAATTGAGCGACAGGATCATATCCAGCTCACTGAAGCTGACGTCATACCGCTGGTTGCGCAGCGGGTCTCCTCGGGACGTGAGTCGAAGCGACGCCTTGGTGGACATGATCAGGAGCGCCACGCTCGGGAAAGGGGTAACTTGGTCATCGCTGGTGTTGAGCGCCTGCGCCTGCTCAAGCAGCTTGTGGATCATCGGGAACTCGGTGTCGGCAACATGCACGTCGATGCTCGAGCAGTCAATGGTCGCAACCGTGAGCTGCGCAATCGCGATCCATCGTCAGCAACAAGCCCAGGTGCAGCCGAGAGCAACAGATCGCACCGTCAGCGCCGCAAAGGGATGGTTGCGGCGGTACTTTGCATTGGCCTCGCCCCAGAACTTGGGCGAATCGCGGCCGTCGTCGGCACCCGGATCGTCACCGACGTCGGACCAGCTCTTGGCCGACAGCTCGTCCGACGTCCGAATGTTCTCGCGGTACAACTTGTGCAGATCGGCGATGATGTCCTCGAAGCGACCTTGCTTGCGCAGCGGGCTGTCGGTCTTTGTCGCCACATCAAAGCGCACCGAATCGATCAGCGCGATCGGACAGTAATCTGGCGAGCACGAGCACCGAATGTCAGCAATTCACGACACAGACTGCGTAGCACGTCAACGGAAACGAACCACTCGGATCCGGCTCGATGGCAAGCCCGACCACAATGAAGCCTGCACTGACATCGACGCTCGGTAGGCCGGATGGCTCTGTCTGCGCCTCGCCAATCTGGATCGAGAATGCATCCACAACGGGAAACACCAGCCCCTCCCTGCTCGTAAAGCAAGACCACGCCCTGGTCAGCGATCAGGCAAAACCTACCTCGGCTCGGCCGCGGCAAACTCACGCCAGGACTCCACTCGGGGAGATCTCGAGCACCATTCGGACAAACGGGCACGATATCGAAAACGAAAGGTCCGACTTGAGCGCCACCAGGACTGTGTCAGCTTTTGAATGCTCTCCAAGCGCACCAGATACTGCACTCGCCACCTTTGATCGATCTGCCGTGCCTTCGGTGCGCGATGAGCGCGGCGGCGACTGGGAATTTGTGGCAACGGCAGACAAACTCGCGGCATACACTTGAATGTCCTCGAGCACGTCGACTGCCAAAGAAAGCGCGAGGGGCGGCAGCAGCACCGATGTATGGTACGTCCAAGAAACAACGGGCGGCTGCGGGATCGCTCCGCTGCCAACAATGCCTGGCGAAATGTCCATCTGGCTGGTGCCTTCAAATCGCACCCGCAGAATATCGTCTCCACCGTGGCTGAACCTCGGCTGCGACTGCGGCACGGCCGTTTTGCGAGCCAGGAACTCGCCAAGCAGCGATGCCTCTGGGATGTCTGCAGACGGCCAGGTCCGCATGATGGCGGTCGCATCTGCAGAAATGGCTGCCGATCGGTGGCGCAAGAGAAGCTCGCTCACGGAGAGGTCAATGCCAAGCATCTCGGATAGAAGCCCCGAGTTCTTCTGCATACGCAGGGTCGCATTCCTTGCGTCAAAGCGCAAATGGTCGGCGTCGCGAAGCATGGTGGCCTCCTCGGGGCCTTTGGTGGTCAGTATTTCAAGGTCGCGGACGGTGGGCTCGCGGCCATTTGGATGGAACAAGCAGACCACCGCGTGCCCGATGCGTAGCGTGACGGCGACAGGGTCTGCTTGCGATGATAGCTGGATGGCCGACAGCTGGTGCGGCGACATCAGCTGCGGGGGATATGCCACAGCCTGCGGTCGTGGTTGTGAGGCAGACGCGTATCCCATCGGCGACGTTGTCGAGCCATACGAGCCTGTCGACGCAGATGCAGGCGACGGCGTCTGAGACGAGGCCGGCGAAGCGCTGCCGGACGACGCAATTGAAACCAGGTCGCGGAGCGTGGCAGGATGCACCGCGAGCGCCACGCGATCCAGGTCGCATGCAATATCAAACGTCCCAAGCCATACCGACGACGCCGAGGAGATGCCGCTCCCTTGCATGTCCGAGTCGGCGCCGGGCTCCTGTTTGAACAAAATGCGGATCCAACCCTCGGGCACAGATGCGATTTGGCGGTTGGAAATGGCGGCGTTTCCAAGAACAGCGACGGACACGTGAAGTACGCGCAGGTACTTGAACACGTTGTTGAGCACTGGCCCGTCGGTCGTGCGCAGCCACTCGGGGATGATGCGCTGGATGCTCTCGGCCGTGTGATCGCATAGTGTGATCTGGCTGCTCGACAGCTCGACCATGGCGCCTGACGGCGACGTGTACGTGCACGAGATGCGCGTGAGCGAGAGCGTGACCTTGCTGAGGATGTTCTCGATCATGCGTGCGAGGTCAGAGAGACCGTTTCCTGCGCTGCCGTCCTGCTGCTGCAGGATCGACCGTGTTGGCGAGTCTGCCTCGTCGTCCGACAGCTCCGTGCGCAGGAAGTTGTCCGCAAAATGGAATGATGACGACATGATCGGCTGCTGTTGATGCTTTTGCTGCTGCTGTTGCTGCTGCTGTTGCTGCTGCTGCCGGAGCTGCTCCGCCTCTGCGGCCGGGTCCTCCGGGCCAAACTCGATGGCCAGGTCCTCAATCTCCATCGCACATGGCTCGGTGAAGAAGCCGTTCCACGGCACGACGATGCGCAGGGTGCCGATGCGGCCGGCCAGCATGCGCACAGGCCTGCCTGGTCCAATCGCCTTGTTGACGACCTGCATGGCGGGTGCGTGGCGGCCGGGCAAGGCCGCGCGCAGACCGGGGGAGAGCGGCAGGTCAGCATGCTCGACCGCCGGACGGTGGCGCTTGGTCGGGGCCAGGGTTGGGGAGCGCATGCCGGCTATGCCGCGGCCCGGCGCCAGGGAAGCTGCACGCCGCTCGCCCTTACCGAGGTCTTGAGCCGCAGGTCGCGCAGCGTCACTTGACCGTTGACGAGCTGGAACTCGTAGCTGTCCCAGTTGACCTCGTCGGCCAGGAACTTGCCGATGGTCTGCTTCAGCAAGTACTTTGCGAGTCGCTTCTGGAAGGCGTCCGAGGTCCAGGGCTTGAACCAGGCGTCCCACATGGTGCGTGTGTGTGGTTTTGGGTGGGTTGGGCGGTGCGGTGTTCGTGGGCGCTCTGCGGGCGAGGCGCTGCCTGGGGGGTCGGAGCTGCCTCGATGTCGTCGAGCAGGCAAAACGCGGACAAGGCTCGAGGCACATCTCGGAGCGGCGGACACAAGCTCTGAGCATCCCTCCCTTCATTCACATGCTCGCATCCCTTGCTGGCCGGCATACACCAATAGCCACAATCACAGCTCCTCGTGCAGCAGCATGTACGGGTCCGGCGCATACTCGTCGTCGTCAGTCGACGCGGACTCTTTGGCAGCGGCGGCCTCCTTGGCGGCGGCCTCCTTGTCAGAGGCCTCGGCCTCGGGAGCGGGCTCGACCTTGATATCGGGCTTCTTGTCGAGATCGACACCGACAATCAGGCGAAGAGCGCTCTCGACCGAGAACATGAACTTCTTGCGGTCGCGCGGCTCCCAGCCAGAGGCGATAGCAGTGGACTCGAACAACAGGTACGGAATGCTCTCGATCTCCTGCTCGCGGCCGTCGTTGATCTTGGCAAGAAGGCCTTCGATGATTGGGTGTGCCTATGCCGCGGGGTCCGCGTTAGCTTAGGCTCACTATGCACGCAGCAAGCACGCTCGTGGACTCCTGGTTGCGACATACCGGGTTGATCTCAAAGACACGCTTGAGGCCCATGTAATAGTTGAACATGGGATCGTCACGGTCGCCGAGCTGGGCCGAGTACAGACGCTCCTGGCTGGGCGACAGGCCGTGCTCGCCGGACAGCACCGCAGCCGGCGACGTCGTGAGCTGCATCGACACGCGCACCTTGTCGACCCACGTGCTGAGCTTCTCGCGCAGCCAGTCCGTCAGCGGGCGGAACTTGGTCGCCAGCTCGGTCTCGCGCGCGGCCGTCTTCTCGTCCTCATCGCCGAACTTGAGGCCCGTCCTGCCAACGTGCTGCATCGGCTTGCCCATGAAGGTCTTGAGGTCGCCCTGAACGAGATGCTCGTCGGCAGGGTCAACCAGGAACTGAGCATGGCGGAGCCATGGCATTGTGAGCTTGGAATTCAACGCATAAAATGTGGGGCGGCAGATCGCAGCAAGCACCCACCAGCACTTCGTATCCGCGGGCAACAAGGGTCTCGACGACGGGTGAGTTGCGCGCAGTCTCGGCATCGGGAGCGCTGATGTAATAGATCTGCGGCTGGTTCTTCTTCATGCGGCCGACATAGTCCTCGAGGCTGGTAAAGTCGTGCGTTGTCGACTCGTAGCGCAGCAGCCTGACGAGCTTCTTGTGCGCCGACTTGGTCTCGACCAGGCCAAACTTGATTGCCATGCGGTACGACTTGTAAAACTTTCTGTAGAGCTCATCGTTTTCGGCGAGCTTGGACAGCATGTCGAGAGTCTTGCCGATCAGCTTCTTGCGGATGAGCTTGAGCAGAGAGTTCTTCTGGAGCGTCTCGCGGGACACGTTTAGCGGCAAATCGTCCGAGTCCACAACGACGCGGATGAAGCTGAGCCAGCGCGGCAGGAAGTTGGAGAGCTCGTCGGTGATGAACACACGACGCACAAACAGGCGCACGTTCTTTCCCTGCGGCTCGTCCGGCTGGAGGAACTTGTACGGCGGGTTGGGCGGCACAAAAATGATGGCGCGGAACTCGGTGTCACCCTCAGCCTTGAAGTGGCTGTGTGCCAGGGCCGGCAGCGTGTCGCGGAAGAAGGACTTGTAGAACTCGCCGTACTCTTCCTCGGTCACACTCGACGGCGGACGCGTCCAGATGGGCTTGTGCTGGTTGAGCAGCTCCCAGTCGGCGATGCGGCGCTCAACGGTCTTTGTCTTCGGTTCGGCCGTGGTTGTGTCTGCGTCGGTGACATCCTCGACCGTCTCGTCCGAGTCAGACTCGGGTTTTGGCTCCTCGACGGGCTCCTCGACCTCCTCCTCGATCGTGCGGATGGACCAAAGATAGATGGGGAAGTTGATGAACTGGCTGTGCTTGCGCACGAGCTTGCGCAGGCGCTCGTCGTCCGTGAACTCGAGCGAGTCGGGCTTGAGGTGGATGATGATCTGCGTGCCGCGGCCGAGGGTGCTGCCGCGGGGGTCCTGCACAATCGTAAAGTCTGGTCGGGCGTCAGTGGCGCGCCAAGCAGAACAAGGGCGTCTTGTACAAGGAGAGACAGCGAGCACTTGCCGTTCTCAGAGCTCGACTCCCAGATGTACTGCGCATCCGAGTTGTGCTTGGAGATCACCGTGACGCTCTCGGCGACCAGGAAGACCGAGTAGAATCCGACGCCAAACTGCCCAATCAGGTCCGACGAGGTGCTGTTGCGCTCGAGCTTCTTCATAAAGTCGGCCGTTCCGGACTGCAAGATGCGGTCGGTGTTGAAGGGGCGTTCAAGCGCGGGGCCAGGGGATCGCGCAGGCGTCAGCGGCGAGCGGCATGTGGCTTGTGCATGAGGCACACGCATGCGGCACGTGCCTTGGCAATGGTGCCGAGGTTGTCGCGCAGGTTGGCCTTGGTCATGCCGACGCCCGTGTCGGTGATGGTCAGCGTGCCGGTCTTCTTGTCGGCGACGATTGTGATCTTGAGATCGGGGTTGGACTCGAGCTCGGTGCTGTTGGTGAGCGACAGGAAGCGGATCTTGTCGAGGGCATCCGAGGCGTTCTGCGGGGCGGGTGTGCGTGGGGTTGGTGTGTGGTGTTAGTGGCGAGGAGAGGAGGCGCGGCCAAACGCACACCAGGCGCGCGCAAGGGGCGTCCCAGAAGCACATGGAAGCCGCCGGAAACGCACCGAGATCAGCTCGCGGAGGAAGACGTCTGCCCATCGGGGTTTGTGGCGGCAGCGGGCAGAGGCGCATTAGCAGCCGCGGGCGGGCATCCGTGCGCAACGGGGCCGCCCGGCGCGTCGGCGGAGGGAGCCGCGGCTGTCCAAGACGACCACG
>JADGIZ010000367.1:0-14929 GCA_027604665.1 Polyrhizophydium stewartii | reverse complement strand
CCACACAGCCCGCTGGCCATGGCCGCACATCACCACAACCCCTTCGCCATCGACGACAGCGACCTGCACACCAACCCCTTCGCGGACCCGGCCATCGCCGACGCCCTCGACACCCCCGCGGGGCGTCCCGAGTACCAGCACTACTCGGCCGCGGCGCCGTCCGCTGCCGCTGCCGCTGCTGCCGCCGCCGCCCAGCCCTACTCCTACGGCCGCGCCGCGGCCCCCGCCCCCGCGCCCGCGCCCGCCGCCGCCTCGGCCTATGCGGCGCCCGCCGCCTCGGCCTATGCGGCGCCCGCCGCCGCCGAGCTGAGCGCGCGCGAGGAGCAGCTGCGCAAGCGCGAGGCGGAGCTGGCAGAGCGTGAGCGCGAGCTGCGCCAGCAGCAGGAGGACCTGCGTCGCCAGGGCGTGCACCCGCCCAACTGGCCCCCGTTCTACCCGCTCGTCCACCACGACATCGACGTCGCCATCGCAGAGGACAAGCGCCCCGCCGTGCGCAGGCTCTACCAGTACTGGCTCGCCGCCTGCGGCCTGCTCGTGCTCAACATGGCCACCCTGCTCATCATCATGTTCTCCCACCCGGACAACATGAACTTCATCCCGGGCGACTTTGGCGTGGCCCTCGTCTACGTCTTCTTCATGTCCACTGCCTCGTTCGCAACTTGGTACTTCCCGGCCTACCTCGGCTTCAAGAACAACAGCTCGCTCTACTCTTGTGCGTTGCCCTCCGTGGCTTGCGCTCGTGCCTGCGAGACACCCTGCCCCGACACTGCCCCGACACTGCCCCGACACTGACCCGGCACTGCCCGCAGACATCTTCCTGCTCTTCCACGGATTCCACATCCTCTTCCTGTGCTACATGGCCGTCGGCATCCCCGGATCGGGCTCCGCGGGTCTGATCACCGTCCTGGCCGTCTTTGGCGGCGGCCGTCCGATCGCTGGTGTCTTCGCCGCCATCGTCTTTGCCGGCTGGGTCCTCAGCGCAATGTACTCGATCGTGCTGTGGAAGACGGTCCGCGACTTCACGCTGCGCTCGGGTCTCACCCTCGAGAACGCGCGCAACGAGGCCGTCTCGGCCGGCATCCGCTCGGGCGTCGCACAAGAGGCCGCGCGCCAGGGATACACTCGCTCCACCACAGGGCAGTTCGCCGCCTGAGCTTCGTCTCCCGGCCCCAATCCAAATGTTGCTGCTCCGATCTCTTTTGCACTGCTCCCTCCCCTCTGCTTCGCCAGCTTCCCCGCCATCCTTTCCCCCTCATCCAAATCCGCACCATTCTGCCTCGCCTTTCCCTGGCCCAGCTCTTCTCTCATCCTTCTCCTCCCCATCAATCCGCTCCGCACTCGCCATCTGCTTCATGGCTGGCTGTTTTCCTGATATTGCATCTTCAGCAATAATGCCACATTACATTGCGTCTTGCCAATGTTCTCCCTATTCGCATCTTGATCTTGTGAGTGTCCTCGGACGATGAATCCAAAGCCTTGAGTCCGAGAGATCCGTGAACCAAGGCGGCGTCCTGGTCGAACCAATGCCATGCGAGATCCAAAATGGTTTCCCGGGTTGGCGACCATGCAATCGCTGCTGCTGCTGCTCGCCGCCGGCACGGCCGCTGCCCGCCCCGCCGCCGGCGCCCGCACGCTCGTGCTGCTCGACGCCGCCGCAGACGCCCAGCGCTTCGCCGCCTTCCTGCACGACCTCGAGGGTCCGCGCCGCCTCCCGCCCCCGCTCGCAACCCTCCGTCGTGGCCGCCCGTGCTCGCCACGCGGCCCGATCGTACCATCTCCCCCGACTCGCCTCTGGCGCTGACACACCCGCGCCGCCCCCCGCCGCCGGCCATGCCGCGGCCGCGCCGCGCCACCGCGCCACGACAACCCGCCCAAAGGCCGCGGTCACGTCCTCGACATGCGCTCCGCCGGCGACCTCGCCAAGGGCGCCTTTGGCCTTGTCTCGTTCGACGAGCTTGTCTACGACCACGCCGTCATCCTCGCCCCAAAGGCCCCCTGTGCGTCGCCCGCCGGCCGCAATCGCCGCGCTGCACAGGCGCCCGCTGACCCGCCGCCGCTGCCTCTGGCGTGCGTGCGTGCATGCATACATGCAGCCTTTGGCGGCGCTCTCAAGATCGGCAACCTCGTCGACTTTGTCAACGCGGGCGGCAATGTGCTGCTCACGGCCTCGTCCGAGGTCTCCGAGGCGGTCCGCGACTTCGCCTACGAGTTCACCGCAGACTTTGACGAACCTGGCACCGCCGTCATCGATCGCTTCAACTCTGTCGGCACAGACCCGACCCGCGTGCTCTCGTCGGCCTTCTCGCCCTCGGCGTCCAACGTCGTCTCGGACGCCATCCGATCTGGGCCGCCCGTCCTCTTCAAGGGCGTCGCCCACAAGCTTTCGGGAAAGAACCCGCTATCGTTCTCCGTCCTGTCGGCCAGCAGCGCAGCGTTTGCCTACGACCCGACCGACAAGCAGCGGCTCATCAAGGACCCGCTCGCGGGCCATGCCATCTCGCTGATCTCCGCCTTCCAAGCCCGCAACAACGCCCGCGTCGTCTTTGCCGGCAGCGCCGACATGTTTTCCGACGAGTTGAGTGCTGCATGCTCGCCTGTCAACGGCAACTGGTACTTGAACGCCTCTTGGCTGACGCACCGACCCCTGCACAGGTTCTTTGACGCCACGATCACCGTCGGAGACAAGACGTGAGTGATGCCCGGATCTGCCGTTTGCGTTGACCGCCTGCTGACGACCACGCAGCGTCGCCTCGGGCAACAGACGTCTTGCAAGCGAGGTCAGTCAGTGGGCGTTCCAGGAAAAGTCCGTCTTGCGCATCGAGGCGACAAAGCACCACCGTGTTGGCGAGTCCGGCCAGCACGGCATCTATCGCATCAAGGACGAGATGGTGCGCAGAAATGAGCTGGACGAACTTTTTTTGATGCGGCCGCCCCAATGCAGTCATGTCTGATGCGCGCTGATCTGGCTGTACACTGTCCCATGCAGGAATACGAGGCCGACATCCAGGTCTGGGACGGAGAGGCCTGGGTCCCCTTTGTCGCAAGCGACGTCCAGTTCGAGGCTGTAATGCTGGATCCATACGTCCGCGCGACCATGAACGCTTCGGGCGGGCACTACTCGGCGCGCTTCACCCTGCCGGACCAGCACGGCGTCTTCACCTTCAAGCTCGACTACAAGCGCCACGGCCTCTCCTACATCCACGCCTCAGAGACTGTGCAGGTCCGCCCCTTCCGCCACGACCAGTACCCGCGCTTCCTGACAGTCGCGTTCCCGTACTACGCCAACATCTTCAGCATGATGGCGGGCTTCTTTGTCTTCTCGCTGCTCTTTGTGTTCAACAGGGACACAAACACCAAGGTCAAGGCCAAGACCCAATAAATTGTGCCGCCTGTGCCAAATCGCACCCAAGGTTCAGGGGTCTGCGGTTCCTCTGGCATCAAAGCCCGAGCTCGGGGTCTCGTGACTTGGCGTGCTTCTCCTCATTCTGCCGCATCGCGGATGGACGGGCAAACACCACAGGCGGCAAGCGTCCCCCACCACGCACACCTTCCCGCGCATCCGCACGGTCATGTCCACGCCGCAACTCACAGCCATTCCCATGCTCACGTTCACGCCGCCATGAACGCCGCCGCCCTCCCAAACGTCCCCGATAGCCCTGCCGACCGCTCCCAGGCTTCCACGACGCGACAAACTCGCGAAGGCTCCTTTGTGAGCGGAAACCCGCTCACATCCATCAAGGAAGCGCCCGGCGGCGGGCCCTCGGCCGATGCTGCATCTGCGGCCAGCAGCCCGCGCAAGTCATCCTTGCCAAGAGGCACCAATCTCGACGACAAGATGCCGCCAGTCCACCCCGTGCCCGCGGCTGCAGGCAACTCGCAGTCAGCGCGCTCTCGCGAGAGCATGCAGTCCATGGCAAATCTCGCCGCCGCAAACACGGGCGGCGGCAGCAACGGAAGCATCGAAAAGCCGACACTGCTGCTCTACCCGCGCAAGTCTGTCGTCTCGGGCTCGCCCCGCGATCTCTCGCAGGTGCGCTCGAGCATCCACGGCATCGCCGAGGCAGTGGCACACACGGCAGGCTTTAGCGCACCGACCAAGACATCGCGCGAGTCCATGGCCGGCAGCCGCGCCTCGCTGCTGATGAGGTCGCTCAACCGAGGTGCAAACAGCGGTAGCATCGCCCACTTGGCTGCAGAGAGCAGGCGAAGCATGCTGCAGATCGCGCAGGACGGCCAGGTCATGGTTACGCGACAGCAGCTTGGCGCGTCTGGACTTCCGCGCTCCCACTCGCAGAACATACTCCACCACTCGAACCAGCGAATGTCGCAGCCTCCGCCACAGCAGCACCAGCCGCCGTCTCAGGCAGTCCAGAAACAGCTTCAGGATGCACAGCAGTCGCTCGAGCCGATGCCCGTCGGACGCCGCTCACGCCCCGTGTCCATCGTCTCGCTCAAAAATCTCAACAAGATAAAGGAGTCGCTCAGCAACCTCGCTTCTGCTGCGCACAACGAAGAGCTGGAGCAGCAGGAACAAAGCATGCCCGTCGTGGAAGGGCAGCAAGTCGCAAGCAACGAGTACTACGAATATCTCATGCTCACGCAGCGCCACTCGTCGTCCAACTTTATCCACAAAGTTGACTCGACAGAAATTGCCTGGGAAACAAAGCCCCTCCCACTTAAAATGGTCGGCGCCTATCTTCTTGGCGAGAAAATTGGCAAAGGCGCATTTGGCAAGGTCAAGGAAGGCGTGTGTTCCGAGACCCTCAAGCGCGTCGCCATCAAGATCATTGGCCGAAAGCGCCTGCGCAAGGTTCCCAACGGCGTCGAAAACATGATTCGGTCAGCATCCCGTGGCTATCTCCTCACACAATCGTGCCTGCCCAACTGTCTTGCTGACTGCGTGATGTTGTCTGCTCACCGACTTGTGAAAACGCTCAGCGAAATCAAAATGCTTCGGCGTCTCAAGCACCCAAACGTTGTCACGCTCGTCGACGTCTTTGCAAAGGTTGAGGATCAGGACGGCAACGTCGGCATCTTTCCCTGGTTCACTACGATCGAGGAGGAGCCAATCGTGTGGCTCTACGACGACGGCCGCGAGGAGGAAAAAGACGTCAAGGTGCTCAAGTGGTATCTGATCCTCGAGTTTTGCCCATGCTCGCTACAAGTGCTCTTGGAGCAGTGCGACGACCACAAAATCAGTCTGGCGCAAGCGCATCGATACTTTGTGCAGCTCATGGATGGGCTCAGCTACCTGCACTCGCAGAGCATCATCCGTGCGTGATGTGTCCTTCTGATTGCCCAGGCTCTCGCAGAGGTCGGCGGTTGACATGCGCATCTGTGTCCGGGGATTTTTCATTGACGGATAGACCGTGACATCAAGCCAGGCAACATGCTCATCACGTCCGACGGCGTGCTCAAGATATCTGATTTTGGTGTTGCCGAGGTTGTTTTGCGCAGCCGTAGCGGTGTATATGTGTCTCGGCGACTCGAGCTGACCCGGTGAACGGGCTTTGCCTTGGATCTGCCTGTGAACAGCAATTCGACGTCTACAGCGGTCAAGCAATGCAGTCAGAAGCCTTTGCAGGAACCCATCAGTTTCTATCGCCGGAAATCGCCGAAGGCCAGGCATCATTTGACGCTGTGAAAGGAAAGCCCGCCGTCTCTGCATCGCATCCACGTCCTTGCACAACTGACTTGTTTTTCTTACTCAGTGGATGTTTGGGCTTGCGGTGTAACGCTTTACAACATGATCTCGGGTCGGCTTCCATTCGAGTTTGACGACGACGGCAACTTGCTCGATTTGTACGACAAGATCATTCGCGGCACCTTTGAGATGCCGGCCGAGGCCACGCCGGATCTCGCGGACTTGCTCAGACGTGAGTTTGTTCCAGGCCTTTTGGGTGCATATCGCGAGTTGGAAACTGACGTGACTTTCTGACGAAACCAGGTATGCTGGCAAAGGACCCTGCCTTGCGGCTGTCGGTGTTTGAGATCCAGTCGCACCCATGGACGCAGACCGTGTACAACATGCCCCGCAAGGCGCCGTACATCCCGACGTTCCAGCAGCACGGCCCCGACACGCCTCTGTCCCCCGAGACCCACCGCGACGGGGCAAGCACCATAGAAAGCAGCCCGGCAAAGGCAACCACCGCGCCGCGCTCGACCGACGAACCCGGCCCTGAACGGCACTCGGGCGCTTCGGCCGGCGAGAAGGCGGATGCCGGAAGCAACTCGACTCCTGCTGCTGCTGCTCCTCCTGCCGTCGACGTCACTGCACCCACAACAGAGGCGGCAGTCACGCCTTGCGAGACCACCATGATCCCATTCCTCAACATCATGTACCAGTCAGAGATCGAGGCGGATCTTCGCGAGACGGGGACAGTCTTTGACGGCCTTCCTGACGATACGATTGTAAGTGACTCCCTGCTGGCCATTTATCTCTTCGCATAGCCACCAAGCAAATGACAGCCAACTCGCTGACTTGGGTATGTCGCTGGCTCGGCTCAACGACCGCGAACAACAGGCGGGCTCGTCAACGTCAATTGGCAAAAGGAAGCACAAGTTCGTGGGTTGGATCAAGCACGTCTTTGGATCCAAGAGTGCCATTTCGCCAACAAAGTAAAGACAACCAGGCCGTGAAACTTTCATTTCCATTTCTTTTGCTTGCTTGTTGAATGAGTGCAGCGTGTTTTGTCAATGCCACCTCATTTCGGACGCTCGTTTGTGCAGGCGATGCAAGCGTTGCTGTCGGCGGGGTTGGGAACGAGACAAACTGAACACGTCCACCCCGACGACTTGGGCTTGGCCGCGGCACCAAAGCCGCCAAACGAGATCGATGCCGGCGCAGCAGCAGCCTTGGGCTCGGCAGAAGGCGCGGGCGTCTCGCACGCGACGCACGCCTTTGCATCGGCGGGGTTGGGAACAAGGCAAGCGGAGCACGTCCGTCCCGACGACTTGGGCTTGGCCGCGGCACCAAAGCCGCCAAACGAGATCGATGCCGGCGCAGCAGCAGCTTTGAGCTCGGCAGAAGGTGCAGGCGTCTCACACGCGACGCACGCCTTTGCATCGGCGGGGTTGGGAACGAGGCACGCATTGCACGTCCACCCCGACGACTTGGGCTTGGTCGCAACGGAAATTACCACCGCCGATGAGCTCGTGGCCGTGGCATGAAATTCAAACTTGGGCAGGTCTGCGTTGGGAAGACTTTGCACTTTCTGCTTGACAGACTGCCAAGCCGAAAGAACGCTGATACTCGGCGGAAGCTCTGAGACGCTGAGCTTGTCGGCCACAAACGAAAACGACGGAAGCTTGGATGTGGGTAGCGCCGAGATCTTGGGGGGGATCAGCTCATCAAGCAGGACCGCGCCACGGCTACGGTTGTCAACGCACCAGCTTAAACACTTCCGATGGGGCGAGCGCATTGGCAGGCTGTGCAGCCGGTTTGGAAGGCACGACAAAAGGGGTGGCCTCTACCGCGACAGGCTTTGGTACTGGTGGCTTGAAAGCTACAGGGGCCTTGAAAGGTGGGATTGCCGAGATTTTCGGTTCGTCTGCCACCACGATAGCCGGGGCTTTGGCCTTTGGAGTGACCTCTGACACGGGAGCATCGGCCCTTGTTTCTGTGGCAGCCTTCTCGATCACCGACTGGAGCATGCGAGCTGCAGATGAAGTAGGAGAGACTGGACGTTCCGGGGCCAGCTCTTGTTTGCGCTCCTTGGAGCCGGCCTTGAAAGTCGGTTTGAAAACAGCTGAGCTTTGCTGATCTTGGCTGCGGCAGTGTCAACAAAAGTCGGATGTGAGCCTCAGCGACTCGTCCTGCGCTAGGCCTCCAGGTCTGTGCACACACACCTGGAGAACACCAAGACGGGCGGCTCCGGCTCTGCCTGATGAGACGCCTTGGCAGCGTTGCCTTCAGCGGCGCTGGAATCTGAGCGCTTGCGCTTTTCGGGAATAGTCGTATCAAGGTCCACCTTGGGCCGCCACCAACAACACGCATTAGCACCTTGCGTCCTGACCAGTGACTGGCGGCACATGTCGCAAGGCAAGAGCTCACTGTCGGAATCGATGCCGCGCCGATGTATGGGTTTGGCAGCGGCTTGATGGAGCCAAACGGCATCAGCGTGTTCGTGGGCTGCGAAACCACAGGCAATGCACACCGCCCAGTCAGCAGACTGCCGAAGAAACCACAAAAGCAGCGCCGTCGGAAGTATCCTGCCGGCTGAAAGGCGACGCACCGGTGCATCGACCTCATCAAGCGTCGAGAGGATGGTCTGAGCGGCCGAAGTCAGAGGCTTCGACTGAAGGCCAGAGCTCTCAGGAAATGATGCCGCGCTCGACGAAGCCAAAAGCGACGATGTCGCGGCTGTGATGGATCCCGACGTCTTGAGGCGCTTGGCGGGAGACTCGGCGCTCGATTCAGCTGGGGCGCGGGGCCGGAGGATCGGAGCGCTCTTGGAGAGCGGGGTTCCGGGCGCACGGGCGGATGCCGACGCGCCGCCCCACTTGGACGCGGCCGGGCGGGTGCGAGCGACGCCGAACCCCGAACCGGCGTAGTGAACGGGCTTGCGCGAGATGCGGATCTTGGAGACAGATGTGTGCGTGCTGCTCGTCGAGCTCGGAGGGCCATTGAGCGACGCCGAGCGAGACATCCGCTGCGAGGCGAACACTGGCCGCGAGAACAGCATCGGCTGGCGAGTCTCGGCGCTCTGGTCGCCTGGCACTGTGTGAGGAACGGTGAGGTTGGCGTCACCACCGAGCACATTCGGGCATGGCGGCAGACTCCTGACTCACGGGCGGTTCCTTGGCCAAGGATGCCCATGAACGCCTCGATGGCATCGTCGGTCAGGGTCTGGCCGCGCCGAGATGCGAGGAAGCTGCGAAGCACTTGTGCGTTTGTCGCGGAAGGTTCGGTGCCCGGTGCGACCAAGGCCGACTGCGAGCGGAGCGTGGCGTGCGAACCATGCCGCGGCGGCGCGGGCGACTGCGAGCGAGATCCTGCGCCTGGAACGACGAATGGGTTCGCAGGCGCAGGGCCATGCTGCGGGCTGGATGCCGTGCGCCGGCCAGAGAGGCGAGTCAGCGCTCACAGACGAGCGGGGTCGCAGGCGCATATGCCTTGGACGCACCCAAGGCTGAACTCAAAGGCATGCGAGCTGGCGGAAGCATCGCCAAACACAAACGGCGTCTTGCGGGTGTCTGCCGGCGGCCTGGCCGCGACCGCGGGCGGGGCAAGCGCACTCTCGGCTGCCGCACCAGGCTGCTCGGACAAGTCGTTCCCATTGACGACGGCGTCGTCGACAGCTTCCGCCTGCTTCTGCGACAAGGCGGCCGGCGGCTGGCGGAGTCCTTGCGCAGCAGATGGTGCGGCAGATGCAAGCACCGACTTGCGGGCCGGCCCGGGCGTCGGTGCGGCGAGCAGCGCCGAGGCGCTGATGAGACCACCGTGCCTGCCCGAGGCTGCTGCAGCACTGGGCTTGGGAGCCTGGCCGCGTGCGTCGTCGCCGAGCGTGCCTGTGCCCAGGTCTTCGCCGCGGGAGTCTTGGCTGCCCTCTGCGTCGTCCCCGCTGTCGGCGTCGCTGCGGTCGTCGTCCTCGCTTTGCTCGCCGGCAGCACCTGCGCTCCGGCGTGCAGGTGTGCCGACGCCAAGGAAGTTGAGCAGCCGAGTGAAGCTGGATCCAGCTGCGGCCGCGGGCTTGGCCGCCGAGCGTGCCTTGGAGCGGCGGTGGCGCTGCAGGCCCGGGCAACGCATGCGCCGACGCGGCCAGCGGCAGCCGGGCGGCCGCAGACGTCGGCGGGCGATGTGCGGGAGCGTTGGGTCAGCGGACAGCGGGCGGACGCAGACGTGCCAGGACGGCTCGCCCACCTCGTCCGGCGTGGGCTTGGCGTACGGCGTCGCGGCAGCGCCAGACGCAGACGACCCCGCGCGAAGCACGAGCCCCGCGCGGCGGCCGGTGGGGCCGGGCGTGGCTGTGGGCTGGCCGCCGGCCGCGTCGGGGCGGTCAGCGGGCATGTGTTGGGTGCGGGCGGGTGAGATCGCCGAGCGCACTCTGGCCAGGCTGGCTTCGCCGCGAATGACAGGCGCAATGGCTTGCAGCGGCGGCGCCAAGCCTGGGCGGCGGCGCCTGGCCAGGACAGGGATGCACATGCGCTGCTGCTGCCTCTGCGACGGTCTGCCCTGCGTGCGGCTCGCGCTCATCAGCGGCTGACCAAAGGCACGATGCGATCGGCGCATGCGTGCGATCGACCTGCTTTCCCCGAAATGCGAGCGCTCGGCGACACGCTCTGTGTGTGCATGCCCGGACGCTGCCCTAGGCTCGCTGGCGCTGACTGCCTCCCAACGAACGGCAGCGCTGCTTCTGGCCGTGCGCCGAGTGCCTCTGCTGTCTCCGACCGCACATGCCCACCTCCCGTCGGCGCCAGCGCTTGCACTCGCCCGCCCGCTCGTTGCTGCCCTCGACCACGAATCGGCTGCCCGCGACGAAGCCCCGGTGCCCGCAGCGGCCGATCCCGACAGACCGCCCTCGGAGCAGGTGCCGGAAGTCGAGCCGCACACCCGCGCGCTCAAACCTGCGGCCATCCCGCGCACCCGCCTCGGCCGTCTGTATGAGTATGGCAGTGCGTGACCGCCCGTGTCGAGAGCTGCCCAGCAGTGTGATCTGGCTGACCGCCAGGTGGATCGCAACGCCCGCGCAGCCCTCGCGGCCGGCGTCGGCGCCGGCATGGTCACCGAGGCCATACGCCGCGCAGCGGGAGCATCGTCCACGCCAGATACAAGCCTTGCATTCTCAGGCCCCAATGTCGAGCGCATCGTTGCCAAGCTCTCCAAAATGCGCGGCGCTGCTCTCAAGATGGGCCAGATGATCAGCATTCAAGGTCCGCAACGGATGCCCAGCGGCATTTCGGTATGCCGCGCAGCTTCAGCCCAGCTGACTCTCACGCGCCGTGCGCAGACAACAAGATGGTGCCGCCTGAGATCGAGGCCATATTCCGGCGCGTGCACGACAGCGCCAACTACATGCCGCAGTGGCAGCTCGAAGGCGTGCTCAAACAGGAGCTTGGTGCGAAGTGGGCCGACAAGTTCGCCGAGTTTGATATGGTGCCGATCGCCGCTGCGTCGATCGGGCAGGTGCATCGCGCCGTGTTGCACTCTGGCCAGACTGTCGCCGTCAAAGTCCAGTATCCTGGAGTCGCCGACAGCATCTCCAGCGACCTGGCCAACCTAAAATCGATCTTGCTGCTTGGCAGCATGCTTCCAAAAGGCCTTTACCTCGATAACTCGATCCGCGTTGCGGCTATCGAACTCGCACTCGAGTGCGATTACAAGCGCGAGGCGGCATCCATTGATCGCTTTGGCGAGCTCATTGTCAGCTCTGGGCTCAAAGGCGTGCGGGTCCCAAAGGTATTTCACGAGGTGTCAACAGCTCGTGTTCTAGCCACAGAGTTTGTCCCTGGTCTGCCGATCGACAAGGCTGCGCTGCTTGACCAGCGGACGCGCAACGAGGTAAAGCATGGTGCATGGACGTCGAAAGCCCCGATAATGCTGCGCCAGAAAGCGGGAGATGCTGACGCTCCGAGCGATGCCAGATCGCCGAGAGCCTGTTCCGCCTCTGCCTACTGGAGTTGTTTCGATTCCGCTTCATGCAGACCGATCCCAACTGGTCCAATTTCCTGTACGACGCCAAGGCTCGGCAGGTTCGTCTGGCACAGCAGCGCGGCTGTTCATTGCGGTTGGGCGATATAGAGGCTGACGAAATGCTGATTTCTCCAATCGATTGCAGCTGAATCTGATTGACTTTGGTGCCTCGCGCGAGTTCCCCAAGCAATTCACCGACGACTATCTTCGTCTGCTGCAGGCGAGCTCGGTTGGCGACAAGCAAGGCTGTCTCGAGTACTCGCGCAAGTTGGGCTTCCTGACCGGCTTTGAAAGCGCCGTGAGTTTCTATGGTCTTATTTCGCCGCATGCGGTTGCCTGCTGACGGCCTGACCTGCAGACCATGAATGCGGCGCACATCAACTCTTTGCAACTGCTGAGCCTCCCTTTCATGGCCAATGGGCCGGCCGTATACGACTTCCGCAACGCAAGCGATATCACTCAGAAGGTCAGGTCCGAGATCCCCGTCATGCTGCGAGAGCGGCTGACGCCGCCGCCCGAGGAGTCTTACTCGCTCCACCGAAAGCTCTCGGGCTGCTTTCTGCTGTGCAACAAGCTTGGCGCGCAGATTCGCTGCCGCGATATCTTCCAGGAAACGGTGCGCAGCTACAAGTTTGATTCGTGATTCAGACCAATACATATATCTCATCATTCGCGCATCCAACGGCTCTCGAGCCTGGCGCGCATTGAGGAAGCATGTGATGCCAGATCTCAGTGCTTCCGCCTGGGGCAGATTCTAACCCCAGCGTCCACCGGAACGCATCAAGCCTGGCCAGTTGGCGCAGCGCTTCCCGATGTGATGATGGGAATCGGCCCGCTCATCAGGTAAACCTGGCTGAATGGATGCAGAGGCTTTGCAGGAGCAGACTTGACCACTGGCGCTGGAGATACTCCTCCCTTGAGCTTCATCTCGTCCGATTTTACTTGCTCGTCCTGCAGTCGGGGTCGGGCACCGCAGATTGTCAGGCAAGCAGGCCTGTTGTAAGCTGTGACCACAGAATACCAAGCAGGGACGTACAAGTCGCTTCTTTGCATCAGTGAGCTTGGGAATCACGGAGCTGTCGACCGAGAGCTTCTCAAGAAGGCGCGACGGCGTGCCCCACGGTACCTGGACGGACGGCTCAAGCACTCGCCCGAGATTGGTTTGCACACCCTTGACCCAAGGGCGGAATCCTCGACGCGATGTGACCGTCAGCAGATCTTGCGATGTACGCAGCAACGCAAGAGTCGCGGGTCAAGGCCGCTGACATGCATACCGTTGTGCACTTTCTTATGTTCCACCTGCGAGTGGTCCGTGCGGCGCATCAGTAGATTGGCGCAGCAGTGCATCGTGAGTTGTCGCAGAGAAGCGCACCTCGTATGAGCCAGGTGCAACATTAAACCCCTGTTCGCGCGATTTGAAGCGCTCCTGAGTGCTCTTGAATGACGACGACTCGCCAGAGGGTCTCCGAAACGGATCTTGCTGTGGCTCGTACATTCCCGGAGCAAGCTTCGACTGGTCGTTGGGTTTGAGGGAGGCGTCAGCGTCGTGCGGCCGCAGGCTCAGACGACCAGGGAGAGGGGGGCTCACGTCTTTTTCGACAAACCGCTTTGTCATGCGACCCCAGACATCTTTGACAGCTTGCTTTCGGCGAACCTGCGCGGATGTCTCCCATAGCAATGGATGGGGGTTGTAACTGCCGACGGTCGCAACCACGTCTTTGTTGTGCCGGTTGACGAGGCGTTCGGTCAAACGAGTGGACTCTGGGATGCCATAGAACATGGGCACAAACTCTGACTCGTTTGGTAGCGACTGTTCCTCTCGATCAGATACCTGTCGCCTGAGCGCATCCCTTTTGCCAGGCTCGCCTGCGCGACTCATGGCAGGGGCGTCTCCGAGACCGGATTTGGCGCGGGGAGTGACTGCGGTGCCGGACGTGCCGCCCATCTGTCGCGCCTTGTCGCCACGCTTGTGCGCTGGTCCCTGATCTGGTGCATTTGCAGGTGCTGCAGCCTGCAATGTGTTGGTCTCGTCGGCGGCCGTGATGTGGATGCTGACGACATCGCCCACGCCTCGGAGCGGCACCGTGGACGCGCTCGCAGCCGCCTGCACTGGCACGGACAGCCCGCTGCTCGCCTGGCCCGCTCCGCTCTGTGCGAAAGGGCCTATACCGTCTGCGCCAGCATCTGCGTTGCGGCCGCCGCTGTGCCCTTTTTGCGGACCTGGAGGCGGCCCTGACGCTGAGTCCCGCGGGGTCTGGCCGGACGGCCCGAACTCGAGGCGCGGCACGGTGAGCGAGGCACGGGCGGGCATGTCGGCGACGATGTTGATCCGCCCAACCGAGAGCCGCCGCTCGGCGTGCTGGGCCGGAGCCTCGCCTGGAATGGCCAGCGAGTCTCGCATCTCTCGAGGACGGAAGCCACGGGGCATCGCAGGCGCCTTTATTGCTCGAAGAATAAGAATCAACAATGGAGTTCGAAGTTTCGGTCCGTAGGACGTTAGTATTCGTGGATCGGGAATACTACATAAGTGGGCCGTGGGGCCGCGTGCGTCCGTCTGTCGGTCTGTCCGTCCGTCTTTCCGGCTCTCGATTGGCTGGAGCGCGGTCGCCGCCAAAGGCGGTGACCAACCTCCTCCCACCAACTGGGTGGCGGCCCCACAGATCAGTCGCTCGAGCACTTTGCAGCCTATATGGATGGCAAGTTCCCGTTCCAGTTTCCCGAGTGCATCCTCGGGACTTTTATGAGAAACGACTACAGGATGCGCGGCAGGAAGAAGCCTCCCGCCGACTGGTTGCGCGCGTTCAGGTCTGGTCTGTTTGTCGAGGGCACATCCACACCCAAGATGATTGTCAAGAAGCGCTATATTGTAAGTGACGGCATAAGTATCACACTTATGACCGAGAAGGCGCCAGTGCAATCTCCGGCGCCGCCACCATCGTCGGCGACATCCTGCACCAAGAAGTCGCCATCCCGCGGCAAGAAGGCCACCAAGCCAAGCCCTGACAGCAACGGCGACTACATCCAGAATGCACCGGGTCTCAAGGAGCTTGAGGATGGTGGCTTCGAGTACTTTTGCTCCTTCGACCTTAACAGGAAGAAGTACGCGATGATTTGGATTGCGCCGATGCATCTTTACCACGATTTGGTCAACGAGGGGTCTTGGACCAAGTACGACGGCAAGCCTGCACCGAATGGCACTCTATTCATCAAGATCTCCAACCGCGAATTCAAGCAGACCCGCCGCATCAAGTGGCAGCAGCGTGTACTCCAGGAGCTGCAGAAGCGCGAGCGTCGCCA
>JADGIZ010000366.1:0-14931 GCA_027604665.1 Polyrhizophydium stewartii | reverse complement strand
CGCCTCGCCCGCCCCGCCTCGCCTAGCCCTCGCCCTCGCCCGCCCGTGCGTGCCGCCGCGTGCCTGCCCGACTGCCCGCCCGCACGCCTGCATGCACACGGATATCTGCCCGCCGTGCCGGCCAGCCTCGCGCGCCGCCTGCGCATCGCCGCCTGCTGCGTCCAACCCCGCTGACGCGATGCCATCACCTCCAGCGCAACCATGCTCGTGCTGCCCGGCTCGCTCGCCCTGTCCGACTTCCGCAGGGACCGCCTGCTGCAGGACATTGCCGCCCGCCTGGCCGACGCCAGCGACCACGCCGTCACGGATCTGCGCGCCTTCCACGTGCATCTGGTCCAGCCCGCGCCGGGCGCCGTGCTCACTGACGCCGACACACGCACGCTCGAGCAGTTGCTGGCCTACGGCACTCGCGCCGCCAACACCTTCACGCCGCACGACGCCGCCCTCAAGGACGCCCTCGTGCGCCAGACCCGCTCCGCCGACCTGCCGCACCCGTGGCGCCTGCTCTTTGTCACCCCGCGCCCAGGCACCATCTCGCCGTGGTCGTCCAAGGCAACCGACATTGCCCGCATCTGCGGCCTCGCCGCCAAGGTCGCTCGCATCGAGCGTGCAACGGCCTTCTTTGTCGAGGTCCCCGCCGTCGCCCGCGGCGCCGATCTGCCCGCCCGCCTGCGCGACGCCCTGCTGCCGCTCGTGCACGACCGCATGATGCACTCGGTCTTTGACGCCGTGCCGGCCGAGGCCGTGCTCTTTGCCGCCGGCTCGCCCCGCCCGCTCAAGCACGTCGATCTGGCTGCTGCTGCCGCTGCTGCCGCTGCTGCCGCTGCTGCCTCCGCCGCCGGCAAGGCCGCCTCGCCGCGCGATGTGCTCGCCAAGGCCAACGTCGAGTGGGGTCTTGCTCTCGCCGACGACGAGATCGACTATCTTGTCGACGCCTTCCTGCGCCCCGCAGACGGCTCGTCGTGGGCCGGCCCGCGCAACCCAACCGATGTCGAGCTCATGATGTTCGCCCAGGTCAACTCGGAGCACTGCCGCCACAAGATCTTTGGCGCAACCTGGACCATCGACGGCGTCCACCACGAGACGTCGCTCTTTGCCATGGTCAAAAACACTTATCGCCTGCACCCGCAGCACATCCTGTCCGCATACTCGGACAACGCCGCCGTGCTCGAGGGCCCCGCCGCCGTGCGCTTTGCGTTCAACCCAACCACCAAGCTGTATGAGTCTTCGGTCGAGCCCATCCACACGCTCGCCAAGGTCGAGACCCACAACCACCCGACCGCCGTGTCGCCCTTCCCCGGCGCCGCCACGGGCTCGGGCGGAGAGATCCGCGACGAGGCCGCCGTCGGCCAGGGCTCCAAGACCAAGGCCGGCCTCACGGGCTTCACCGTCTCCAACCTCAACATCCCGGGCTTTGAGCAGCCCTGGGAGACTGCGCACGCAAAGCCCGTCGGCCGCCCCGCCCACATTGCCTCGGCCCTCGACATCATGATCCAGGCCCCGCTCGGCGGCGCCGCATTCAACAACGAGTTTGGCCGCCCAGGCATCAACGGCTACTTCCGCACCTTCCTCGAGCAGGTCCCCGGCCCGAGCGGCGAGCCCGAGTGGCGCGGCTACCACAAGCCCATCATGATTGCCGGCGGCATGGGCACTGTTCGCCCCATGCACATCAACAAGCGCCCGATCCCGCCCGGCGCTCACCTCATCGTGCTCGGCGGCCCCGCCATGCTCATTGGTCTCGGCGGCGGCGCCGCGTCGTCCATGGCATCGGGCCAGTCGTCTGCCGAGCTCGACTTTGCGTCGGTGCAGCGCGACAACCCCGAGATGCAGCGCCGCGCGCAGATGGTCGTCGACTCGTGCACGGGACTCGGCGACGCCAACCCCATCATCGCCATCCACGACGTTGGCGCCGGCGGCCTGTCCAACGCTCTCCCTGAGCTCGTGCACGACTCGGACCTTGGCGCCGTCTTCCAGCTGCGTGACGTGCCGTGCGACGACCCGCGCATGAGCCCCATGGAGATCTGGTGCAACGAGTCGCAGGAGCGCTACGTGCTTGCCGTTGCCCCAGAGCACCTCGAGCTCTTCCGCGCCATCGCTGCGCGCGAGCGCTGCCCGTTCGCCGTTGTCGGCAAGGCCACCGCCGAGAAGCGTCTGGTGCTGGTCGACTCGCTGCTCGGCACCACGCCCATCGACCTGCCCATGTCGACGCTCTTTGGCAAGCCGCCCAAGATGCACCGCGTCGCCGAGACGGCCCGCCCGCCGCGCTCGCCAGTCGCCCTCGCAGGCCGCCCGCTCGGCGAGATGGCGTCGCGCCTGCTTGCGCTGCCCACGGTCGCATCCAAGTCGTTCCTGATCACGATCGGCGACCGCTGCGTCACGGGCCTTGTTGCGCGTGACCAGCTCGTCGGCCCGTGGCAGACCCCCGTTGCCGACGCGTCCGTCGTGCTCTCGTCGCACGACTCGACCGAGTACTCGGGCCAGGCCATGGCCATGGGCGAGCGCACGCCTCTTGCGCTTGTCTCGGCCGCCGCGTCGGCCCGCATGGCCGTTGCCGAGTCCCTCACCAACCTCGCCTCGGCGCATGTGCCCGATCTCGGCACCGTGCGCATGAGCGCCAACTGGATGTCGGCCGCATCGCACCCGGGCGAAGGCGCCAGCCTGTACGAGGCCGTCAAGGCCGTCGGCCTCGATCTGTGCCCCAAGCTCGGCCTCACGGTGCCCGTTGGCAAGGACTCCATGTCCATGAAGACCAAGTGGACCGACCCCGCAGACGGCGCCGAGCACGCCGTCACGGCCCCGCTGTCACTCATCATCACGGCCTTTGGCCCCGTGGGCGACGCGCGCCTGACGCTGACCCCGCAGCTGCGCGTGCTGCCCAACCGAGAGCCGACCAGCCTCGTGCTCCTTGATCTCGCGCGCGGCAAGCAGCGCCTTGGCGGCAGCTGCCTCGCGCAGGTGTACAACCAGATCGGCAACGAGGCGCCCGACGTCGAGGACGCGGATCTGCTTGCGGCGTTCTGGCGCGTCGTGCAGGCCGGTCGCTCGCTCGCGGACCCGCTCCTGCTCGCCTACCACGACCGCTCGGACGGTGGCCTGTTTGTGACCGTCGCCGAGATGTGCTTTGCTGGCCACGTTGGCGCAGACATTGACGTGTCGGCGCTCGTTGCCGCCGACGCCGACGACGCGCGCATCGCCGCGGCGCTCTTCAACGAGGAGCTCGGCGCGGTGGTGCAGGTGCGCACCAGTGACGTGCCCCGCCTTGCCGCGCTTGCCGCCGAGCACGGCTTCCCGCGCGAGCACCTGCATGTGGTCGGTGTCGTGCGCGACCGCACCGCGTCGCCGCGGCAGACCATCTCGTTTGCTGCGCACGGCCGCACGCTGCTCGCTGCGCCGCGCGTGCAGTGGCAGCGCGAGTGGCAGGCCACGTCGTACCAGATCCAGAAGCGCCGCGACAACCCCGCGTGCGCGCAGGCCGAGTACGACGCCATCCTCGACACGCAGGACCCGGGCCTGCACGTTGCGCTCACGTTTGACGCGGACAAGTCGCTGAGCCTGATCCCAGCCTCGCCGGCCTCGGCCCCGCGCCCGCGCGTCGCCATTGTCCGCGAGCAGGGCGTCAACAGCCACCTCGAGATGGCCGCGGCCTTTTTCCGCGCCGGGTTCGAGTGCGTCGACGTGCACATGACGGATCTTGTCGCTGGCCGCGTGCGGCTCAATGGCGCGGACCCCGCGCAGCGGTTCGCGGGCCTGGCGTGCCCCGGCGGCTTCAGCTACGGCGACGTGCTCGGCGCCGGCGCGGGCTGGGCCAAGTCGATCCTGCTCAATGCAACGGCCAAGCAGGAGCTCGCGGCCTTTTTCCGCCGCCAGGACACGTTCACGATCGGCATCTGCAACGGCTGCCAGATGCTCGCCACGCTCGCCAACGCGCCGACCGCCGCGGGCGAGGCCGCGCTGATCCCGGGCACGGGCGCGTGGCCGCGCTTCACGCGCAACGCGTCGGAGCAGTTTGAGGGCCGCGTGTGCATGGTGCGCATCCCGGACGCCACCAACTCCATCTTCTTTGACGGCATGCAAGGGTCGCGCATGCCCATCGCCGTCTCGCACGGCGAGGGCCGCGCAGAGTTTGAGTCGGGCGACCCGGACGCGGCCCTCGACCGCCTCGTCGCCTCCAACGGCGTCGCACTCCAGTTCGTCGACAACTACGGCGCCGTCGCGCTCGGAACCCAAAAGTACCCGGCCAACCCCAACGGCTCGGTCCTCGCCATCGCGGGCGTCTCGTCCACCGACGGCCGCGTGCTCGCGCTCATGCCCCACCCCGAGCGCATCCTCCGCGGCGTCACCAACACCTGGGCGGCCGCTGGCATGCTCGACGTGGGCTCGGGCTTTGGCCACGACTCGGCCTGGATGCGCATGTTTGTCAATGCGCGTCTTTGGGTCGAGAAGCACCGCGCCTGATCTGTCCCCACCACCGTCTCTTCCCTCGCTTCACTGCCCGCCTGGTGCACGTCTGTGCAAGCACGCTCGCATCGAGTAAAACAGCCGTGTTTACATCCCACTCTTGGCATCGCACAAGAAAAAGAAAATGGTCGGGAGCGTTTGTTGCAGGCTATGAAAAAAGGTGTGTGGGGGGTGTCCGCAGTGGAAAGTGAGGTGCAGAATGGGTCGCCGTGAAAGCGGAAAAGGGAGACAGGGATGCGTCTGTTTTCCTGGTCCGCATCAACAAGCCGCAAGCTGCGCCAGGGCATCCAAAGCCGTTCAAGCCATCAGGGGCTGCTTGACGCCGCTGGGGCCAACCTCGCGGCGGCCGGCAGCCTGGAAGCCGCGCTGGAGCAGCTCGCGCTTTCTGCGGGCCGTGTTGGCCGCGGCAAGCGAGATGCCGCACACAATCACGCCTGCGACCATGACAATCAAAAACAGAACCGCAAAGCCAGAGTACACAGAGTAGCCCTGGTCGTGGCAGCCCGTCGTCGTGGCCGCGTCCGTGGCGCAAAAGTTGACCGTCGACGTGGCATTGTACTTTGTGGGACCAGTGTACGCGGTGCCGTCGCCCTTGATGTAGCCACAGCACTGGAACTGCATCATCATCAACGCAGATATGCAGATATACCCACGCACGCACAAATATGCGCGCACACAAGCACGCAGACAGCGTCAGCACCGTGCACTCGTCCATCCAGCCGCGCCAGCGCAGCGGCAGCACCCGAGGCAGCACGCACCGCCTGCTGCAAAAAGTCCTTGTCCTGGTCGTTGGCCAGCTTCCACTGGTCAACCGACACAGACATCCACTCGTTGCGGGCGCGGAACGTCTTCCACAGCGCGTAGCCGCCGAGGCCGAGCAGCATCAGCAGGTCAAGGCCCACGGCGCCAATGTAGAACGACAGGAACGACGACACGGCGCAGATGCCGCCAATGCAGCCCGCGATCGCCGTGAGCGCAAAGAAGCAGCCAAAGACCAGCACGCCTGGCGGTGCAGAGGGGCGGGGGCAGCGGGTGTCAGCACGCCGGTATCTGGGTGCGCGGCGCGGCCTGCCCGCTCGACGCTGGCTCGCACTTCCCCCCCCCCCGCCGGCGCAGGCCTCTGCGGGCCGGGCGGGGCGGCCCGGACACAGCAGCGCGCGGCGGGGCGGTGCCGCTCAAGCCAGGGGCCGTGCCGTCGTCGTTTGCAGCACAGCCCGCAAAGGCAGCGCAGCGCAGCGCAGCCCCCCCACGGCCGGGCAGGGGCAGCTCGCGCGGGCGGCGGGCGGCGCCGCGCAAGGCGGGCGGGGGCATGCGCACGCACAGGCAGCAATGTCCTTGGTGTTGGCGGA
Organism: Polyrhizophydium stewartii; assembly: GCA_027604665.1. Lineage (NCBI taxonomy): Eukaryota > Fungi > Chytridiomycota > Chytridiomycetes > Rhizophydiales > Polyrhizophydium > Polyrhizophydium stewartii. Next base: position 9,124 of record JADGIZ010000366.1, on the reverse strand, counting down.
CGCCGTCAGCGTGCCCAGCGTGCCCGACACCGAGTCGCCGCTCTTGGCCGAGCGCAGCAGCATCACGCCCGAGGTGATGGCGAAGCCCGACACGACCAGCAGGCCCAGGTTGATGAGCACCAGCCAGATGCGGCCGATGACGTTCATGCACGAGCGGAAGAAAGACATGGTCGCCGCGGATCGGGGGTGTGTGCGAGCGGTCGCGGGTGTGGGCGGCGGAGGGACAAAGTCCAAAAGGCGGCGACGAGCGCCAGTTTTGTGCGCCGCTCCCGCCGGGCTGTGCTGGCCCCGGGCACCGCACCGCCCGCCCGCCCATCGGCGACACAGCTGCGCTTCATTCCCGTCCCTGCCTGCGGCGCTTGGCCGCACTGCCAGCCAGCCCGCCAGCCCGCCGGCCCGCCAGCCAGACGTCACGCCTGCAGCCGGCTCTGCAGGATCGCCGCCACGGGCCGGTCCGCCACCACCACCACCACGTCGTCGGGCGACCGCGCAAGGTGCTGCGCGACGGCGTGGTCCAGATGCGCTGCCGACGCCGCCATCTCGGCGACCCGCCGCCCGACCGGCGATCCCAGCACGCCGCCGGCCCCGCCGCGGCCCGCCTCCAGCACGGCATCCACAAACCGCAGCACTCCGCCAGAGTCGAGTGCAAGCCGCTGCAGCGCGCCGTCCACCTGCATGAACCCGCTCTGGATCTGGCCAAACGTCTCGGGCGCAACGCCGCAGTCGGCATACACGGCCGCCAGGCGACTCGCAATGCCGTCTGAGCCGTCCGAGCCCGCCGCCGCGCCACCGCTGCTCTTGTCGTCGCCGTCGGCCATCGAATCCACAACATGCTCGAGCACCTCGGGCTCGAGCCCAACAAGATCCAGCGACGCCAGCTGCGGAGAGATCTCGCGCATCACTGGGTCCTCGGCGTGCTGCCTGCGGAACGCAAGCACCGAGTTGAAAAAGGCCACCGTGTCCACCGCGGGCATCAGGCCCGTGCGCTGCAGGATCGGCACCCAGTCATGCGGCGCATCCAGCGCCAAAAGCGAGCCTTGGTTCGAGTGTGCCCACGCGGCGACCTGGTCCAGCCGCTCGCCGACCGTCTGCGGCGCGCGGAAGAAGCTCATGATGTCCGTGTACTCCTGGTCGCCCACAAACGCCTCGCCGCCCATACGGCATGTCGCAAGCAGCGGGCCGTACTCCTCCGTGAGCCATGCGCCGCGATCGGGTGTCTCGTCGACCAGCACGGCAATCTGCACAGCGGGGCCGCGGCGCACCACGCAGCCCGCACGGCTGCCGCCGGCTGCCATGTCGCCGCCGCCCAGCCCGTCCGTGTCCTGGTACGACTCTGCGAGCTGCTCAAACGCCTTCTCCGAGTCCATCACAAGCCGCTTGTTGTGCGAGAACGGTACCGGCGCCAGCCGCGGGATGTTGACAAAACTCGTGCCCAGAACATGCACCCGCGAGCGCGGGTGTTGTGCATGCGCCCGCGGCCGCAGGAACTCGCGCAACCAGAGCTCGTTGACGTCGAGGATGCGCTGCACAAACGCTTGGCTCGGAAGCAGAGAACGGACGTCGATGCCGGTGCCCTTGGCCGCCGCCGCGCCGTACGCCGCTGCTGCCGACGGACCTGCCGCCGCTGCCGCGGCTTCGGACGCCGCTGCCGCTGCCGCCGCTGCTGCCGCCGCGCTTGCCGCGACTGCCGCAGGGCCGCCCGCCCGCTGCCCGAACAGCCCGCGAAGAAACGACATTTCGTGATCTTGCGCCGAACTCGAAAATGGTCGATTCCCAACGGATGGCACAACCTGCGAGCACAAGCTGCGTTGGGAGACGGCGCTGATGTGAATCAGTATCATTTCGCACCCATGTGAGAACTATTCTGAATGAAAGTACTTGACCACATTTGCGAGTCACCAAGGATCGGCGTCGCCCAGTGTCGTGTGGGAGATAGGCGATAGTTGACGAGCGAGAGATATCGTACCGCAGAGCGGTCGTCAAGCGCCACTGAGAGCCCAGTTTGCTTTGCCGAGTCCTTTGCTGCGGTTGTCCGCAGGTTCGGCCAGAAAACTGTGCTTGGTTGCATGGGAATGGTCACAGGTTGCCAAAGGTTTAACCCACAGATGACAGAGACGATTACTGCTCCCGAGACGGCCCCTGGCGTGGCACCAGCCCCGACAGGATTCACGGTTTCTGCCCTCGCGGCCGAAGTCGGGCGTGCGGCCGCTGGCATCGTGGTGTGCCGTGCGGCTGCCGCAGCGCTGGCCCGGCGTGCAGCTCTGGCCGCGGCGGCGCTCGACTCCGTCAGCGTCACCACGCCGCGACGGCCAGCCGCTGCGCTGCGGCACGCGCTGGTAGACGCCTGCCGCTTGCTCAGGAAGGCGGCGGCTCGCAACCAGCTGCACCAGGCGCTGGTTGCGCGCAAGACGGCCGAGCAGCTTGCCGGGATGTGGATGCAGGTCGGCGTGCTGAGCAAGGTGCGTGAGTGTCACAACCGAAGACGGCTGCGACACACGACATCCTTCGGCGTCTTGCGCTTTGACGCTGATGCATGCTGTGCGGGCACGCCTGCCGTGCGTGGCGGGTCGCCGAGCAGTCGCTGCATCTGGGCATCAGCACCGACGACGGCGAGATGGCCGCGGCCGCCGCCCACGACGCCGCCGATCTGGCCGCACTTGTCGACCATCTCGTTGCGGCCGCCGATGTCCCGCAGATCCCGCAGCTGCAGTGCGTGCCCGCTGCACTCGCCCTGTGCCTGGTGCGGCGCATGCACGCCTGCTGCTGCAGCCTGCTGACACGGCTGGCATCTGGATGCGGCTCGGCTCGCAGGCAGCTCGAGACGCTGCTCGCCATCAACCGCCACCAGAGCGACCTTGCCGCGGCGCTGCCCGACCGAATGCATGCGCCGCTGATGCAGCTGCTGTCGCGCACAGCGCTGGCCATCATCACGACAGCCGGCCGCGGGCTGTCGGCGCCGCAGGACTGGTCGGTCGACCCGGACGACGTCGAGATCGACCGCGCCGCCAGGATCGGCCGTGGCGGCTTCGGCGATGTGTTCCGCGGCTGGTGGGAGGGCCGCGACGTCGCCGTCAAGGTGCTCGGCGCCGCACGCGGGCCGGACGCAGCAGCGGCCATCGAGAAGGAGGCGGCGGCGTGGTTCCCGCTGCACCATCCGAACGTGCTGCGGCCGTGGCGTGTGTGCGTCAATGCCGACGAGCCGTTCATCGTCATGCCTCTGCTGTGCGGCGACGTCAGGAGCTTCCTTGCGGCGCACGGCGACACCGGCATCGACGTGCGCACGGGATTCCTGCTCGGCATCGCGCGCGGCATGCAGTACCTGCACGAGCGGCAGCCGCCTGTTGTGCACGGCGATCTCAAGGCCAACAACGTGCTGATCGGTGCGTGGTGCTGTCTGCACTCGCTCGCTCGCCTGCTGGCGGGCACCGCCGGTGTGCATGTGCTGACTGTCGTGCGGGTGCTGGCTCTGCGTGCAGACAGGCACGGCGACGTGCTGATCACGGACTTTGGGCTCGCGCTGATCAAGGAGTCGACGTCGGCCGACACCGTCCGGCGAGGCGGCGCACTGCGGTGGATTGCGCCAGAGCGATACAGCCGCGGATACAAGCTGGCGCGGCCATACGATGTGTTTGCATTCGCCATGACGGCACTGCAGATCCTGACAGGGCAGGCGCCGTTTGCCGACGAGCCGCACGCCGAGGCTGTCGCGATGTGGATCCGCGACGGCGAGCGGCCGGACCGGCCGGCCGGCATCCCCGACGCGCTGTGGTCTGTGATTGTCGACAGCTGGAGCCACGATGCATCGCAGAGGCCGTCGTTCCGCGAGATCGTGCGGCGGCTCGAGGCGCTGCCGAGTTCTGTCGTGGCGTTCAATCAAGTGTCGCAGCAAGCAGTGCCGGCAGGACTTCCACTTGGCACAAAGAGCTTTGGCGAGAGCGGAATCACGGTGCACCATGACTCTGGATTTCAGCAATCGAGGCCATCAAAGCGCGACATTGACATTCTGCTCGAGCTGTTTCCCGAGTGGTGTGCGAGCAAGGGCATCACGGTGGATAACTATCAAATTGTCGATAAGGTTTACGAGCATATGGACAACGATATGCAGTCGATTGTGTCATGGAACGGCAACAATCAACTTTGCGGTCTGTGAGTCGCGCACACTGGAGTGCTTTGGGATCGCCACTGGACGCTGATGCCAAACCGATTGCAGCGTGCTGATTGGCGACGACATTGTCGGTCCGCTCACGCCAAAGATCAGCAGGCTGACGCATCTCGAGACCCTGCAAGTCGCGCATTCTTTGAGATTGCGAGACTTGGTTTGCTGCTGACGTGCTCACAGAGAGCTGAGTCAGCGGCAGATGACGAGGATCCCAGAGTCGATTGGTCTTTTGCGCCATCTCAAGAAGCTGTGAGCTGCTGTTTCTCACCGTCTGTGAATCACACTCATCGAGCTGATATGGAGACGTGATGCAGCATTGTTGAAACGTCTCAGGTCTCAACGATCCCCGAATCGATCTGCAACCTCAGAAAGCTGCAGCATCTGTGAGTTGGTGCTGATGTCATGCGAGTCAAGGGCTGCGACTGACACGGACATGCCAGATCATTCTGGAGCTGCCGCATCAAGGCCATTCCTGAGTCAATCGGCAATCTCAAGAAGCTTAAGTCAATGTCAGCAACGATGATAGTTTTTTATAAGAGACGGTTTGCTGACTCGTACATAAACGATTTAGGATACGGCTCGATCAAAACGCTTCCCAAGTCGCTCATGGACATGCCGAGCCTTATCTCACTGTAAGGATGCCAAACTGTTGACTATGTTGTTGGTTGATTGCGGAATCTAATTCTGGCTCCCGTCAAGCTCGCTCCTCAAAAACTCGCTTACTGAGCTTCCGTTGGAGCCACCAAATTGGGAGAAACTCAGTGCATTGTGAGAGGATCTTCATCAACACGAGTATATTGTTATCGCTTGCTGACATCAGTTGGCTCAACAGCAACGTCTCCGAGAATGAGCTTAAGACTCTCCCGGATTGGATCTGCTCTCTCACGAACCTTGAGGACATGTGAGCCGAGTCGTGACATTTTGATTTCTCATGGTCGGCGAATTGATATCTATTGCAACACAGGGAATTGGACGACAATCATCTGGTGTCGCTGCCCGAGTCCATCGGCAATCTCCAGAAACTGGATCTTTTGTGAGTAATGGGCTCCAACGTAATGCCCACAACATCGTGAGCCGTTGTGCTGACTGGTGCGTCAAGGCGGGTATTCAACAACAGGCTTGAGTCGCTGCCGGACTCGGTTTGCGCGCTCAGAAAAGTGCGGCGGATGTAAGATGCTGCTCTCGCCATGGCAAGCGGTGCACACATGCGCACGGCTGACACCGACCCTTGCGATCAGGGAGCTGAACGACAACCTGCTGTCGTCGCTGCCAGAGAATATCGGCGACATGGAGTCGCTGACTCTGCTGTGCGTCGCGTTGCCGATGCTGCCGCATGTCACGCCGCCCGCGCCATGCTGATTCGCTGATGCCTTCATGTGTCTTGCTGCACGGTCGCGACCAGCGCGGTCGACTCCAACAAAATATCCAAGCTGCCTGAGTCTGCGGTGCGGCTGACGCAGCTTGGCGTGCTGTGCGTCGCTGCTGCTTGTGCGTGCTGCGTCGCTGGTGATGTGGGCCGATGCGCTGACGCACACGCAGCACACTGGCCAACAACAACCTTGCTGTGTTCCCTGACCAGATCGCGCACATGACCCGCCTCGTCAAGCTGTGAGCCGCTGCCACTGCCGCTGCGACGTTGTGCTGCCGATGCCATCGAGGAGGCTGCTGACGCGCGCACGCCGCAGCGACCTGAGCGGCAACCTGATTGCCGACGTTCCCGAGTGGATCGGCACACTGACCGGCCTGGCGGTGCTGTGCGTGGTGCACTCGCTGTGCTTGCGCAGGCGAGCGCACATGACGGTGCTGACGGCGAGAGCGATGCGTGCAGGCATCTCGGCAAGAACCGCATCGCGCGGCTGCCAGCGTCCATCGGCGCGCTGCAGCGGCTGACGACCCTGTGAGTCGCCGCACGCAGCGACGGCGGCATGTGCGGCGCACGTGCGTGTGCGTGTGTGCTGACTCTGCTGTGGGTGGCAGGCAGCTGAGCCAGAACTGGCTCGGCGAGGTGCCGGACTCTGTCGGCGAGCTGCGGCGGCTCACCAAGCTGTGCGTGCGGCGATGCGATGCGGCGATGCGGTGCGGCGGCTGACGCTGTGCGTGCGCGGGCAGGCTGCTCGACAAGAACCAGCTCAAGACGCTGCCGCGGTCGCTGCGCAGGCTCGAGGATCTCACTGAGCTGTGGGTTGCGGCGGCAGGCGGGCACGGCTGTCGGGCGTGGTTGTGTGTGTTTGTGGGGATCGATGCGGATGCTGACTCGCCTGTGTGGGCAGGCAACTCGACGGCAACATGGCGACGGCCGACGAGCTGCGAGCGTCGATGCAGCGCGGCTGAGTGAGCGGTGTGTGCGCTGTGCGGCAGATGCAGCGGCAGCAGGCGACCCGGATGCATGACCGCCAATGAACACTCCGTGCTTGGATCGGCGTAGCCACAAATGGTGGCTCACGAGAATCCTGGCCTTTCTTGGTAAGCAGACTGTTTATTGCGCCAACCGCCAAGTGCAAAGGGCGGCAGAGACGCACTCATTGTTGGCATCAGCCATCGGCCAGGAGCACTCATCTTGTTGTGCTGAGCTGCACCGAGTTGTCGCTCCCTGTGAAAATGCCGAAGTCGCGGTTGCCACCTTGCCGAGCGAGCGCGGCTGGTCGAACATCGGGTCGTGGACGAAGCCGGCCGTGTGGATGAAGCCGGCGGCGGCGTATCGGTCGGTCGAGTCGTTGCGGCTCGACGTGGCGAGAGTGCGCGCGAGCACGAAGTTGCACAGATCGTCCCTGGTGGAGACGGGCAGGTCCAGTCGCCTGACGGCGTGGTAGTCGCGGCGCTGCCTGACGAGGCGAGACATGTACCACTTGCGTGTGCGGCACGGGCTGCGGACCTGCGGGTTGTGGCAGATCGGCTTGAACGGGGTGCGCTTCTCGCAAGCGCGGTTGAGCTCCCACATCTCAGAACTGGCACACGATCCAAGGCGAGGCTGATGGGACGCGGACAAGGAGCAGACACACACGAGATGAGGAACGATGTTAATTGGACTCGGACTGTCGGTTTACGAGACAGTCTTGGCAATCTCCTCGGCCTTGCGCTGGACCTCGTCAATGTCACCAACCATGAAGAAGGCAGCCTCGGGAAGCGCGTCGTGCTTGCCCTCGAGAATCTCGGTGAACGAGCGGATCGTGTCGGCGAGCGAGACGAAGCGGCCCTCAGAGCCGGTGAAGACCTGGGCCGTGGTGAAGGGCTGGGACATGAACCTCTGGATCTTGCGGGCACGCTCGACGGTGAGCTTGTCCTCCTCAGACAGCTCGTCCATACCGAGAATGGCAATAATGTCCTGGAGCGACTTGTAGTTCTGGAGGATCTTCTGGACACCGGTGGCGACGTTGTAGTGGTGCTCGCCGACAATGCGGGGGTCAAGGATACGCGACTTGGAGTCGAGGGGGTCGACGGCGGGGTAGATACCGAGCTCGGCAATCGAACGCGAGAGCACAGTGGTGGCGTCAAGGTGGGCAAAAGTCGTGGCCGGGGCGGGGTCAGTCAGGTCATCGGCGGGCACGTAGATGGCCTGGACAGACGTAATCGAGCCCTTCTTGGTGGTGGTGATGCGCTCCTGCATACCACCCATGTCCGTGGCGAGCGTGGGCTGGTAGCCGACAGCCGAGGGGATACGGCCGAGCAGGGCAGACACCTCCGAACCAGCCTGGGTGAAGCGGAAGATGTTGTCGACGAAGAGCAGCACGTCCTGGCCCTCCTGGTCACGGAAGTACTCGGCAATCGTGAGGCCAGTCAGGGCGACACGGGCACGGGCGCCGGGCGGCTCGTTCATCTGGCCGTACACGAGGGCGGCCTTGGAGTCGCCCTCGAGCTTGATGACGCCGGCGGCAATCATCTCGTGGTACAGGTCGTTACCCTCGCGGGTGCGCTCGCCGACACCGCAGAAGACCGAGTAACCACCGTGGGCCTTGGCGACGTTGTTGATGAGCTCCGTGATGAGCACAGTCTTGCCGACACCGGCACCGCCGAAGAGGCCAATCTTGCCGCCCTTGGCGTAGGGGGCAAGCAGGTCGACGACCTTGATGCCCGTCTCGAGCAGCTCGGGGACGGTCGACTGGTCAACGAACTCGGGGGGCTGCGCGTGGATGGGCAGCTTCTGCTTGGTGTTGATGGGGCCGCGCTCGTCGACGGGCTCGCCAATGACGTTCATGATACGGCCGAGGCACTCGGGGCCGGCGGGAATGCAGATGGGCGCGCCGGTGTCGAGGACCTGCTGGCCGCGGGTGAGACCCTCGGTACCGTCCATGGCAATGGTACGGACAGTGTTCTCGCTGCGGGACACGAGCGATGCCGCGTGTCAGCCACTCGGCCGCGCTGCAACGCGCCGCGGACCCAGAGAGAAGCGTACCCGAGGTGCTGGGCGACCTCAAGGACGAGGCGCTGGCCCTGGTTCTGGACCTCGAGGGCGTTGAGAATGGGCGGGAGGTTGCCCGACTCGAACTGCACGTCGACGACGGCACCGATGACCGAGCGGACCTGGCCAATGGCGCCAGCCTGGGTGGCGAAGCCGGCTGGAGGGCAAACCGGACGGCGCGGGGCGGGGCATGCGCGCAAGGCGAGGCGACGAGCGGCACGGCGGGTCAGCAATCGTGCAAGATCGGCGGGCGTCGCGCAGAAAAAAAAGGCGAGGGGACAGGGGCGGGTGCGGTTGGCGGCAGGTGGGGCGAGCAAGGTGGGCGTGCGCGGCATGCGTGCCGCCAAGGGTGTGCGCGTGTCCGGGCAGCGCGCTGGCGCCGTCGCGGCGCGCCGTGCGAGTTGCGCGGCGTCCGCGGCTCGGAAGCGGCAGCCTCGGAGGCGGCCAGCGTCCAAGAGAAAACGTGCGATCGGGACTTGCGATGAGCTCCGAGCCCGACGGCCGACACGCGGCGCGCGGTGGGGGGGCGAGCAGGGAGGGCCGCGCGCGCGCGGCCCGCCGGCGTGTCG